>JAPYZP010000981.1:0-40194 GCA_030522985.1 Torymus sinensis | reverse complement strand
CAAAAGTTACTCCTAGAATCATCTTGACCTTTCCCAAAATCAGTTTACCTGGAAAATTATTAGGGTGTTCCGGGACTTTTCAGACACCCTGTATAAAACGCACGTCACACAGCATCCCGTGCCATAGATCGATTCACAAAAGCGAAAGTCGAACTCCGGGAATTGATAATACACAATTACGTCTATCTCTCTCCTCCCTTTCTCCTCGAAATCCGAGCGATAATCAATCCTCCCTCGTGCCGAGAACCTTGACCCGAATGAGTCGCAACCCCCCTCCGCCCCCGAGGACTGCGTCGAAATAAACGCCGGCGTGCGTATATAAATACGAATCCCGATCTAATCTCCCTACATCTACCTACACTACTTTCCTCTTGCGTCAACGATTTGTCAGTCGCGCGTGCGCGTGTACACACGTCGACGCGTCGATTGCAGTCTAAATATTTTGTAGCCCGAAGAGTTTGCGTGGGCTGCTCGTCTCGACTGTTGATGCGCGATCTATAGACGCGCACGACGCTCGAGGGTCGTGGGAGTAGGGTAAACAATTAGCTTTTGGGGATGTTGTTCTCAGTTTGTGTATGGAGCGTGAGTTGCGAAGTGAATGAATGGCTCTTTTTAAATTTGTGGTGCACGTTTCGGTGCTAAGTGGTATTACGGGGAAGTTTTATCAACGCGTATAGTAATTATTTGGTGTAGAGGTTGTACCGTTAATTAAGACTGATGACGATGTAATACATAATAAACATTTATTAAACATTAACACTAATTAGTCAGTTTGTTGGCTATTCATTATATAATTATATTGATGGCGATGTAATTATTAGCAGTAATTAATGGCGTGTGCTAATTATTAAACCAATCAATATTTATATATGTATATAAAAGCTTATTATGTAATTTTCATTATAAAATATTACAGAATTGAAAATTAATTAAATCATGCCCCTTACGTAACTTAGCACGATTGGTCCATTTCAGGATTTGTCGCGAAGACTAGCACGTCCCAGTGATTCGCGTTGGAGACTATATACCTCGATCCACTTGATTGCGGCGAAGATTAGCACGTTCCATTCTGCTTGTAAGGTAACTCGGGGTCATTCGGCCATTTATCTAATTCACTATCTTTATTTATCCGAAAGGATAATAAATAACCAATGAGATATATATAATTAATTTCGTCAGCTTCCAAATATGAAAAATATACCTTATAAATCATTTTTAATTGTTTAAGAATGATCACATTTTCATGTAAGTTTTTATTATCAAATTTCAGTGCGTCGAGCACCTTATAAAGTAAAAAACGCAAGTATTTCGTTTATAGTTGAAATATAAGCTAAAAAATCCAATCTAAAGTGATACGCGAAGAAAGGTGAAGTTTTTTCCGTAAAAAGATTCCGTTTAAAAAGATAAATTTTATTAATTTTTAGAGTTAATGGGTTTTTTTGTACTATTTTTTCAATATTGGCCGAATTAGGTAAGGTGTCAGCTAATTTGGCCAAAACGCACATTTTACGTTTTTGCACCCTACAAAGACAATATCACATTTGGGGCGTGCCTAATTTTTTTTCTTGGTATAGTATATCTAGTATACTTTAAAGCCTTTCTAACTATTTTTACCCAAAGCATTAACAGAAGGAGGAAGAAAATATTCCGCTTAAGGTGTCCGAATTACCACAGGTTACCTTATAATGTAAATTAGCACGGTCAAGCGCATGAGTGCTTACTTAGTTTTCGTGGCAAGCTTGTGAATCGCGTTAGATTTCGTCGTAAACTCACGAAAGTCGTGACTTATGCTAGTTTTCGTTACAGTTTTGGGAAATGTGCTAATCTTCATAAGGAGTGTCGATATACTCTTTTCCTCATTCACAAAAGTATTTTTTTAAATATTACTATTTACTATTTCATTTATCATAATTGCTAATGGAAAGTATTTAGAATTACATACTACGATGACTCGAAGTAGTTCCTCCTCACCTCCTCGGTCTAACTTTATGGGAAAGCTTAATTAGATATATCAGTAACTAAAAAATGTGAAAAATATCACCTATGAATTATTTCAAAATTTTCCGAATCAGTTTCATTTGCTTATAAGACTTATTAATCCGAAAAGTAGTCGCCTCTCCTACAGATGATAAGCGTACAGTTAGCCAGTTTTTTTTATTGAGCTCGTAGCAGGACCAATTTCATTTTTGAAGTATCCGGAATTTTTTCTAGTAGGAGATAAAGATTATATCTCAATATATGTTTATACATTTTTGTTGTTTTTGCTTTGAAAAAAAAAAACAAATAAAAAATAAGTTGGCAATTATTACTCATAGGGTGTCCTCAAGTTTTTTCTACATACGCTTGCAGAGACATACATGAAATTTGCCGCTTAATGTGGCTGAATTGCGTATACAGTTACCCCATATTATGTGCAATCCCTTAAATATTTAGTAATGGCTATAAGTATAATATATAAGTATAAGATATATTATTATCGACTAAAGTGGAAAAAAGTTGTTTGTGTTGTTCAAACACTGAAAGTAATTACTATGCTGGTGAGATTATTCACATTTCAAAACAATAATTCATGCGATAGCTACTACAACACTATTTATTTCACCTACCATAATTTTGTAGCTTCATATTTCTATAAAAAAAAAAATAAAGACCAAACTGTACTCATTTTTAGCGAAGCAAAAACCTCACACGGCCCTAAAATCCTTTCGACATTGACGGATGGTCTCAATCGACGAAAGCAGGCAAAAAGTTTCATGCATGGAAGCTCATACCATCGCGCACTTTTGCTCTCGTATAAAGTTCCTCGATTAACGGCACACACATACGCTGAGTGCTTTCTCGATACACGCACAACCTAAGCAAACAAACTGTCGTTTCACGACGTTTTTTGTCCCTTCAATACTGTGACTATATACACGATGCAGAAGAGGAAGAAGTATGCGCGTGTACGTCAAGATAAGCCTGTATATATATATGTACGCCCCGTACCGCTAACACTTTCCGTTTTCTGTTTTCGCACTCTCGCGCCTCATTTTCCCACGTTATTAAGTGGCCTATTCAATCGAGAGTGCGCAACCATAAGATAAATATTGGTCTGCAAGCTTAGTTATAGCTTGGCTTTGCGAGTGAGTTTTAGTTACTCGGGATGTGCTCTCATTGGGAGTAAACAAAAAGTTGATGCAAAGATTATGTTATCAAATTTCTTACTAGTACATAAATTGTTTAGGAAAATGTTTAGGAAAATAAAATAAAAAATTTATAAAGAAAGATTTCTTAAATTAATTTTCTTTTACATCTTAATATATTTTTAGTTATGAGGACTTCTGTTATTAGAAATTGGATTACACACAAAGAACATTTAAGGTGTTGCGATACTCACACTATTACTCAAAATTGGGTTCCCATTTTTCTCCTTCAATTTTAAATTTTTTCAAAAAAATTCTTCGACACGTTTTAAGTTTAATAAAGAACTACAAGATATCAGAGAATTTTTTTCTTAAAATTAAAAATTGAATGAGAAAAAGGGGAACCCAATTTTGAGTAATAGCGTGGGTATCGCATCACCTTAAATCATAGAAATTAATTATATATATCTCATTGATAATCCGTAGAGAGGAAAAGAATATATATATTGTTTTTCTTATTCTTATTCCTATATTCTTATTCAGTTATTCCTATTCTTATTTAGATTTCTTATTCTTTTCCATATTCTTTTCCTTATTCGTATACGTATTACATTGGATTTTTCGTCAGAGAATTGTAGATTCTGCTTGTATTTGTGCTGAATATTAAAAAATTCGAAAAACAATTGAATTAAGTACATAAATTCTTAAAATTGCCATAAGGTAAAACTAAAACTTGCTGACTGCAGTAATTCTGAATGAACCATCGTCTATTCAAAGATTCCTCCGTGACGACTCAACTTCCGTCGGACACGAGCGAGAGTATAAACCTGCACGGGGCAAAGAGCTCGTAAAGAGTGTTTACCTCGGGGCACGCGCGCGTATGTGCCGATCTGGAACGTATCACGCTGATGCAGGGAAGGAGTTTACAGTGGCGATCGACACCGACTTCGCGTCCCCTCTCTCCTCTTCAAAGAATCCTTTGAGGAAGAAGTGTATCTTGTTGATACTCTTTGGCTGCTTCGACGATCATGTTTGCATTTTTCTTTGCACTATATAGCTCATTGAGATGTGTGGGGCGGTGATTTAAAATGTATTTTTAGAATAACGATCGTAGACGTTTTTTTCTTACCTATACTACATAAATTTCAGAAAGAGCGTAATTCATTATATTTTTTTTTTTTCATTTTATTTCAATTCAATAACAGGCTAAAGCCCAAGTAGAAAATAAGATACATTTTTGGTAAGTAGCTGAGCGTGCAAATGAATGGCTAAAGGTACATCACAGAGTAGTTACACTATCCTATTACACATAGCTTCACGCCTTATATACTACGTTTAAATTCACCAAAAGTTCTAATATCACGTACATTCTATACTTGCATCTTGATTATGTACGTATTTTTGAACTGTAATTTTGTTTCCCACTGTTCTAGTTTTTCTTTCACTGTTGACATTGTTACTAAAGTCTATATTTCCGCTACATTTCTTTATTTAGGATTAATTAAAGTGTATCCTATAAAACTATTGTAAAGAATTATAAGAAAAATAACTGTAATTAATTTAGAGGGTCATAAGTAACATTTACATCGAGTCAAATTTACAATTATTTGTAAAAAGTTTATATTATTCGCTTAAACGTATATGTATAATGAATCTAATGTTCGTCCGTTTGGTATTTCTCTTCCCATATTACAGTTTAATTAATTATGTGTTCGTAAATTAACCAACCGAAAGAGATTAAATTAAAAAAAAAATCCGACAAATCTTCCCACCATCGCTAGCTGAACATACACACATCCTCAGTCCAATAAAACCGTAAAAAAACACTACCCGCGCGTCAATACACCTCTTTCTCCACTCGCCATCTCGCTTCATTCTTTTTTTTTTTTAATCGCATATCAAACCCGCGCGTCCGCGTCAAACAGCCGACGGCGAAGAAAAAAGCCAAGTCTCTCGAGGTCCATAATTCAGGTTGATATACTCGCTCTTACTGACGCTGCTGCTGCTGCTGTGGTGTCGGCGGCGCGGAGAATTCGAGGCGCAAATAGCCCGTGGTATTATATAGCGGCGACTTTCCCGCCCGCAAGCTCCGCCCCAGGCTCGCGCGCGATTTCCACGGGCTGGATTCGTCGGCTGCGCCGCGGCCATGATATCGGCGACGAGCAGCGGTTGGCCCACCCTTCGCGCTGCGCTCCCATTTCGCGCGTTTTCGGGATAACTGTGCGCTGCTGCGGAGGTGCGTTTTTGTTAGTGAGATGATGCGGTTGGAAAGTAATGAGGGAGGCTCATTTCAAGTGAATTCATTCGTTTTCAAACAAAATGAATTTTGGTGGCTTTGAAGGATATAGTTGAGTGGAAGGTGCAATCATTCTGCATTAAATGTTTACAAGTAGATCAATAAAAAATGAACGATTTTCGTAAAAACAAAAAAATCCGCATGTTGAACGCAGAGCACTTGAAGTAACAAATGAATTAAGTAAAAAGATACCAACATTGTTTGTCTTATTTAGAATATTCATATCACATTTCGAATAATTCATGATTTTATTCTATTTTATGAGAAAATTATGGAGAACATTCACATTATTTTGTTGGCAGAGCGTTATTGTTTCCCGTAAAATTAGTTGTAGCAATATTAAGTTCCCATTTCTTTTTTTAATTGAGCGATTTTAGTAGAGCAGATTCTGAAAAATTTTTATTTTGAATCATAATTTTGGTTAAATGAGTTATCTAATTATGCTTAATCATTTCTTGTCTGAGTAAGAATGTTTTAAAGTAAAATAAAGACCTAAAAATTACAAAGCTTCCTCTTTGAGGAAGCAATACATAAATCTTTCTTTCCTTCAATGCAGTCAATCCAAACATTAGTTTTAATTGGCAGTGGCAGTTGGTTTTTGTATGGATTTTCTGTTAATTGGTTAAAAATTAAAATGATGGGTTTACTTGAAGCTAAGAAATAAAGAAGAAGAGTTCAAAAATGAACTTCAGGGGAAGCCCAGGCAAGACGATACACTCAAGGAAAAACGTTAATAAACAATAAAAAAAAAGAAAATATTTTAAAGTAATCTACATATTCTTCAAGGATTTATAATAAAAAAAAAGAATATAAAACTATACTAAGCGAAAATAGCATTAATAAAATTCTGCATAACAAGAAAAACGAAGGTATTTTTTGTCGGCTCGAAAAATCAGCTGGGCAATATGAAACACTCCTTTCATTTTTTCTGAAGTCATATAAATAACGTACAGAGCCTCTAAATAGCCTGCAGCAATAGTAATAATAACAATCCCTCTTATGGTTCACCTCTGTCGCCTTTAGAAATAACTCTTGGCTCCAACTGTCCATGATCAGCTTTCCTCGTATTTGCATAGTGCCGTCTTGTTCGGCACAAATACTTTTTAAAATTTATTAAAAATAATTATCTAATACAATGAATAACTCAATTGTAACGACGACTTCTTTAAATATAAATAAGATATATAATACCCGAACATAGTTTGAAATAAGTCGCGCATCTGAAATCCAAAACAAACACGTTTACTTACGTCGATGAAATCGTAAGAATGGACGCTCAAAAGGAATTTCGCCTATGTTATCAACCTGATCAGTTGCGGACGTCCAAATCATATACTAGTATAAAGTAAAAAAATGTTATTTTCTATTAATTCTCACTATTGTTTTAGTGCCATCTATTATAATATTCAAGAAAATTGGTTGCTTTGTCTTGTCCGGGCGTACCGTCTTTACCCGTTAATTCTTCAATGATTTATGATGACAAAGTCACGATAAAACATTATAAATCAACAATACACCAACACCTATACATATTTGTAAAGAATATATATAGATATATATTTATTGTATTATCCTTCTCAGATTACCTTGTACTGTGTGGATCACACCACAAACTCGTAGTGCAAATGGGAATGATATACGCCCTATATTAATAAATTTTTGTAGCGATTAAAAGCTGGCTATCGAGTGGGATGTAGATGAACCAAGAATTAAAGTTTTTTGTATTTTACGCGATATAGAAATAAAAGCTTATACAATGTAAAGTACTACAAACTCATACGAGAATGCATGGAGTAGCTAGCATGATAGGTATTTTATCTATATTTTGAAGAGTTAGTGCGGTATAATACAAATTTTTATAAAAGGAAAATTAAGGATTCTTGAGGGCCACCACCATTGATGTAAACAATAGATATTCTTTTTTACATTTCTTTTAATAAGCAACGTTTCGTCAGACGAAATTAAAATAATTAAAATATTAAAATGTTAAATTAAACTGTTATGTTACAATAATTAAAATAATTAAAATATTATGTTAACAATTACTTACACAAGGGTCTACAATTCACGGAAAAAACTTTTATACAAATATTATAACGATGGTGGGTGCTTCAAAAAATGATAGAATACAAATGTGTTAGATTTATGTTAAGGCAAAAGGCGGTCTGCATCCTGATGCGCCTGCTGCACAATGCCGAGGGCGAAACACAGGAATACTGCATTATTTTAATTTTATAATGGAATTTTGACTCTACCTGGGTCTTATAGAGGATGAAGAGTAATCCAGCTTTTGCAAAGTAAAATAGACTTTAGCTTTGACACAATAGACATCAGCTACTTGATTAGTCTGAATACTATATAATACTATATATATTTACACTCTATTTTTCGACACCATACTAATCAAACAAAGAACAAATTATTATCAAGGGAAACGCCCATTTATAAACGAGAGATTAATGCTCGCAGCAGAATGTAATAAATAATCTGTAAAATTATCAAAATTTCTGTTGTTATGTAAAAATATCAAATAAAAAATAAATTGTAAAACGAACACAAACAAATCATATCAGTATATACAAACCGTCATCCGTCAGTAACCGTATACACGAGATATAAGCAGACAGTGACACCAGCCGATTTCTCACTCGGCCGATATTTAAATGACCCAATATCCTCCCGTCGAGCGCACATCTTTTTAGCGCAAAATTTACTGACTCTCTTCTTCTCTTTCTCTCTCTACAGCCCGACAGCCACATTTCCTTCGCACGTGTGCGCGCCGGGGCCCCAATTTGTCGCGGAAGCGCGCGCGCCACGATCGTCTGGAGTCATTCGACACACATAAGATACCTACACTGCAGCAGAGAGAGGGGGAGAGTCTGCGACATGCGGGGCGTGCCGCGGGACACGGATTCTTTTGACTGGATCTTTCCGCCCCGCGGAGCTCTCTCTCACTCTCTATACCTATATGCACTATACATGTAGCGTTCGAAATTTGAGAGGGGTATCGCTGACTGGCGCCGACGTATTGCGCTCGTGCGATTGAGCCGCATGAGCCTCGTTTCAACGCAGCCTTGATGGTCAACTCGCTGTCGGTGGGGGCGTGTGTCTTCCGTGCGCGCGCGTGTGTGTGTGTCTCGAGAGTCTTGTCTGGTTTACGCGGCTTGGTTTTTATGAGCGCGCGTACGAGGAATCGCGTGGACAGTATGTTATGGTTTTCACTTTTTTTTATGTAGAGGGTAGGGGTTGAAGGCTGTTGAAGGGAAAGCGGAAGTCACGGGGTTGCACGTGTTGGCGAATGTTGCGTTTTCGCTGCTTGGGTAGATTTTCAGAGTTTTTCTTTCGTTTATACTCTTTTGAGGGCGAATTGCGATTTTATAGAGATTTCAATATACATGAGTTTGAGAGGTGCTGGATGATGCATTATTAGTTTTGTAAAAGTAATAGCTTTCCAAGAATCTAATAATAGAAGGGACTGTATTAATTAATGCATCACAATCAGATTGGATATAAGTATTAAGCCGAATGATTTCGAATATTATCAATTACCTATTTGTTGAGTGAAAAGATATATACGTGGTTTATTTATGATCAATTTAACTTATTTATTTATTTTTAAAAATGTTACTAGTTTTCAATTATTACATGATTATTGGAAGTTGAAAAAAGCTATATGACATCTTTTCAGACGAATTAAAAAATCATACATTCAAATAATGTATCGCTAAGGCTATGTACTAAAGTGCAATGTTTCAAAGTAAACCAATATCTTAAATTGTTTATCGCTGTCAATTTGCTTCATTCGTTGTTATGTCTATATCATATGTATACGTTAAGCAAGAAGTGCATATCAATCATGCCGAGGGTGGTTATGTTGTGAAATGCTGCAATTTATTACCTTCTTAGAATTCAAGTTATAATTACTTTTTATAAAGTATACCAAATAATATTTGATGGATTTATGTAAATATAGTTATTTTTTAAAGTAACACTAAAAAATGTTATCTTATAAACTATCAACCGAACTTATTTAGAGAGAACTAAGAGCACAGTGAGAGAGAGAAAGAGAGAGAGAGAGAGAGAGAGAGAGAGAGAGAGAGAGAGAGAGAGAGAGAGAGAGAGAGAGCGAGAGACAGAGAGAGAGAGAGAAAGGAAATGAAGACGCGGTATAAAGAGATCAACGAACGGCCGCGTCGAAAGCACAATAAATATTTGGCTTTTAATGTATCGAGCCAGATTGAAACGGACGATGAGAGAGCTGCTGGAAAAATAATTAAGAGGAACTGTCTCAAAATAAATCCTTTGCTCCAAAATTAACCGAGGCTTTGTCTTTTCGTATACAATTTAAAAATAATAATTTTATTAAGAGTAGTTGATAATACCTAAGGATACTGTATGATCTATCATTAAGTTGTCTTAAAAATAGGGGAAAAAATCATTTTGAAATTCTTGCCGGTAGAAAGATTATACAGCAAATGAATATATTAAATAACCCTCTACGGTAAATAAATAAATCTTGTTTGAAACGAACATTCGTGTTAAGGTTGTTATGGGTACTCAATCGGTGTCAATTTAAAGAATTTTTTGCAACAATAACTTTTACGCATCGCATGATATAAGTAACAATATACATTAAAGCAAGAGGTCTTGAAATAACGAAAAGAAATGTCTTTAGCAAAATTTAATTACTTTTAGAATTAATTATCGGCACCTAAAAGAAAATTCATCAACGAAAGTTAATCTTTTTTTACGTTTTATCCAATTTTGATTTGGAAGGTTTTATTTTGTTCCTTGTTCAATTTCAGGGGGAGGTATAAGAATAAAAAATAAATTATCAAAACCTGCAAACCCGCAGTTACATTAAATTATTTCTAAAGGACTTTCACATACTTATAAACAATTGAATGTATCTTTGATAATTTTGATAATTTGATTTTGTTAATTTTTTATTTTTGATGTAATTAAATTTTGCTAAAATAGTAAATTACGCAACTAGTGCGCAAAGCAGGTGATTCACGCACGAGTCGAGTTTGTCGCCCGCGAGCAGCGAGGGCGACAAATCGGAGCGTGTGTGAAACAGTGTGCAAAGCAAGTGCTTTGTGCACGCTTCTCAAATTGTGTAAATCTATAAGTGCTTTGTACACGGAAAAGAAGCATGGAAAGCCGTGTTTTGCGCACGTTGTGGGAAAAAATTTTTTTTCGGTATATTTCAAGACCTCTTGCTTCAATGTATAGTGTCACTGATATCATGCAATGCGTAAAAGTTACTGTAAAAAATTCTTTAAATTGATATGGATAGAGTACCCATAACACTCTTAAAGAAAAGTAATTATAAGAGCGAAACTCCACTGAAAGACTTTCTTTTTCCGTCCACTCATAGTCAATAAGCTGGGAAACCTCCGGGATTATTTTCTTAAATCGAGGCACTTACGACTGTACTTGAGAGTAAAACGTGTAGCTACTGATTTGAAGAACTTTGGGGGAAATATGAGTCAAGGGGCTTTAGTGTTTTACTTATGACGAAGCTCTTGACTCTCGGAAAAGGAGAGAATCGGGAAAGTATTGACGTACTTTTTTGTGTATTTCAAAAATGCTGCATAAAGAATGGTGAAGTGTTCTTCAAAAATACCTCCATTGAATGATAATTTCAAGATTCTTTTTCTTGAAACGTTCGTGAAGGATTTTAGGATAGAAGGATCGTGGGATACAAGAAAAACAAAAAAACATAATAACTCGTTTCTTTTATAATGAACATTATTTTATTTTATATTACTATATACTAATAAAATATAAATTACTCTTTATACAAAATTTTACAGATATGTATTATTCGTTGATCGTTTTTGTTGTTTTTTTTTTTCGCAAAACTAGCTAAAAACATACAAAAACTTGGAGAAATTAAGTACATCCCTTTTATATATGCTTTGTTTGCTCTTTGGTTTTCGCATAGCACGATAAAACTATGCAGTGTCCTAACAAAAAGAAAAAGTGTTATTTCTATATGTACAATAAAAATCGCTTTCGCTCGCGGGACAAACGTGTGAGATCCGCTGCAGTGCATTCGGCTATTTACAATAAGACAGATTCGTCGCCTCGGCTACAGCTAATAAATTACGCGATTATTTTTGGCATCGTCGCATCTTTGGCAATTCGTGATTACTTTGGTCGAGTTATACTCTGATATGATCTCGGTGCTCCTCATTGGCCCGTCGGCGGTTCCTGCTTGAGCTCGAGGGCCCACATGTGCTGAGGCCATCCCGTGCGGCCCTTCGACTTTGTTGTCTCCTCGTGCATGCCCATCATGTGCATCGCTGCCTCGCTCTGCAATGCAAAAGGAATTTCTCGTTATAGTTTGCGTAAAGTGCCCCGAATAAAATTTTTACCGCAAAAGTTGCGGTCTGCAGGTGATAATAATTTTACCGTCGGAAGAATACTCATACGGATCACTAATTTGGAAAGTTAATTGAACTTATATGGTTTAATTGGTTTTTTTTAAATCGTTAGTTTCCTCAAAATTCTCAATTTTAATCACTATTACACAGGAGAAAATTCAACTCGATTAACCCAAAGAGAATATAAACGTACCAGTCCGCCGTGCGACTTGTTCCTCCTGCCGCTGGAGAGGATCTCCGCGCGGAAGGTCTGTGGCTCCTCGCCCTCGTCGCTGTCCAGCACCGCCATCAGGTATCCAATGTAACTCGCGGCGAGCCTGAGCGTCTTGATCTTGGACAATTTCGTGTCGGCGGGCACGTTTGGAATGCAGTCCCTGAGGTCGGCGAAGGCGTTGTTGATGCTCTGCGTGCGTCGTCTCTCCTTCTTGTTGGCGGTGTTGCGCCTCTTGGGCCGCACCACCAAGCCGACGGTCTCGCCGAGGCACCTCACGTGCTGCTGCAGCATCGAGGTCGGGCTCTGCAGGCTGCTGTACAGCCCCGTCGTCATCGTCGTCGTCGTCGCCGTCGTCGTGGCATTGTTGTTGTCGATCCTCAGAGGATCTTCCAGGTGCTGGTTGTTGTTGCTGTTCGGCGAGGGTAGCTGGTGCTGCTGCTGCTGATGTTGCTGGAGCTGGGGTTGCTGCTGGTAGACCAGGCTCGAGTAGTGGTGGTGGTGGTGCTCGTGAGTTTGTTGAGCGACGTAGGAGGGCTGGGAGTATTGCTGCTGAAGAGGCGAGTAGCAGCTGGGCTCCTGGACGCCGATCTCCTCGATGAGGGGCGGGCTCGAGGCCGCGGGGCTACCCGCGCCCGAGCTGCCGCCCGACGTGCCCGAGTCCGCGCCCCAGTACGGCGATTGGCTGTCCGCGTCCGGCATTCCTGGAAAAGATACGAGGTCGGCGTTTTTTAATCGTCGGAGCGCAGTATTGCGCGCTTTTCATCTTGGGGAATCGGGGGGTAAGGAAAAATTATTTCTCGAAGCGATTAAGTTGGTTGTCAAGACTCTTTACGCAAAATGAAATTGGATTTTAAGAATGTAAAGCGATAGGGTTACTTTGCATCTAGTAGAAACGAATCAACAATTAAATACGCAAACATTTTTCATGTTAAATGTTGAAGAATTAACCCATTTCTTCCCAAGCGGATGATTCTGACTGCAGTTCAGAAAGAGCTAAGTAATTATTTTTATTTTTTTCGCGATTAAAAACAAATCGACTATAAAATTTCCTCTTGGGGGGGTTAATGTGATAAAGATTTTTAAAGTGAATAAACCGTACATTTTTGTTATATTGATAATTATTATGTTGATAATAAATCAAAATTTTGGTTTAATGATTTTTACTCATTAAACTGTTGTCCTAAAAATTTTAAGTTTTATATTCTTGTTCTTTCAACACTATTCTCAAAATAGTTTAGCTTCAAGCTTTAACTTGTTTATAGTGTAAACATAAATAAATATAACTCTTCCAAGAGATAAAAATAAGCACGAATTAACGCGTTAAACAAGGCCAAACCAACGTCTGAATTAATTTTCTCTCCCGAATCAAATAACGAAGAAAATCTACACATATTTTTATTGTGAAAAAATAAAAAAATAAATAAAAAGTTGTTGATAACTAACCATAAGGTAACTGCGTAACGTAGTTGTACGGCTGATGCCATTGCGGATAGTAGTCGGCCTGCGCCTCGTAACCACCAATCATGATGCCGATTTTGTCAATAAAACCAATGGATAAAAAACAAAAACAAGATTCACTTATTCTCCGGCACCGCGCACTTTGCACACAATGTCAGTCTCAGCACTCGACGTCTTCTGCACCAGGAAACGTCCAATTCGAACTCTTTCCGTCACTATGTGTGTACCGCGCGCAATTTGTCTTTTTCTCCGACTCTACTAATCTTTCTCTCTCTCTTTAGAGCGACGCGTGCGCGCTCGATGCCGCTCGGTGCGAGTGTGCGTCAGCGTGCGGAGGACGATCCGGCGCTTGAGCTCTCTTCTTTGCTCTCGCGCGTGTGCGGGTGGGCGAGGCAAGCCCTGCCCCTCGCGTGGGCGTGGCTTGCGTGTGACTGCGAGGCGCCCTCGACGATTCAATTAGTGAATTGAAGGGAAGCTGAGGCCCGCGGAGGGATGATGTAATAAATTTATTAATAAGCGATGGAGAGGGAGAGAGAGAGAGATCGCTGGACCGCGGATGATTTAGGTGAGATAGATGGTAACCCCGAGGCCACGATCATCGGTAAGGTGGGAGAGAGCAGAGCTGATGGGATGATTGTTGCTGGGTAGGAGATTGTGATGGCTTTTCACCAGTTTGGAAGTAAGATTGTTTGTTTGGACTCTATAGTCTTGTAGCGGTCATTCGTTTACTTTTGGTATATATAATTTTCTAAACAATTTTTTTATATTCCTTAGCTTCAAAATTGATTTTGTTAAAAATAAGGTGATTGTGGTATCCAATTATGTTTTTTTATAATATCAGACGATAAGTATGAATAAGTGCAAGTTTTTGTCACTTTTTGTCGACGTTCCAGTTGCATTCCGTTATCATCATGAGGATCTTCGTTGAAGTATTTATCAAATAGATACAAAGATTAAAATTATAAATCAAAGTATTAGAGCATATTGATGAATTTTTGTCAGCATTGATCTGAAGTTAATAAAATTTCGAATGTTAATATACGGATATGTGGGACAATAAACAACGTGAAAAATTGTCGATGTCAATATATAGCTCTACTCGAAAAAACTCACCTGAGAATCACTTAAGTTGAAAGCATGATCTACTCCACCGATTTTAATCAGACAGGGCTCATTTTTTTTAATTTTGCTTACTCAGTTGGTGCCAATATACTATTTTTGTCAACAAAAGATTTTTTCTTTTTTTTATATTGATTTTTTAACTTTACAAATTTTAATTTTTGATTTTATAAATATTTAGAATTAATATTGTTTATATATTATGAATTCACTGTATGCAGGATAAAATTCTCTGGAATTTAAAAGAAAAATAATGCCGATAGCTATAATATTTAGTTATAAGTTATTGATCAAAACGTAATTCTTTGTAAATAAGTTGTATTACAAAATTAAAAATTTCTTGTAGGGGTATATTTTGGATATCTATCGTGACAGGTTTTGGGCAAAAGCGTTGGTCTATAAATTTTAGAGGCATGTGAGGTTGACATTTTTCTTAACCTTTTTTTACAAATCATAATGGCTTGATGCTTCGATATTAGTATGTTGAAATTTATAGGCTATTTTGTATGTTATATACGCAATATTTGTGTAAAATGTTATCAAGATCATTCAGTTATTTTTGGAGATATTTAACATTTTATATTTTCGTATTTTAAAAAGTAATTTATTTTTTGTCGCGTGATGCATGGAGTGAAATTGGTTTAATCGTTTTGACATTTTGTAGATATGTAAAGTTTGTATATTTCTTTTGTATAAATTACTTTCGCAAAAGTTTTTGTTCATAAATTTAAGAGATATTTGATGTTCAAATTTTGTTAACCTTTTATTTTTAAATTGTATTTTTAACGGCCTTATCTATCAGCTTTGAATTTATAAATAATTTTGTATGTGGCTAATTGGCAAAATTTGTGTTAAATTTTATCAAGATAATATGATTAATTTGTCTATATTGTCAGAATGTTGTAATATAGCTAAATTGGAGAAATATAATTTTAAATTTAAGAATTAAAAATTAATTATAGTAATCATGTAGGTAAATTAAGTTTGTGGAAGCCATTGCGTCAATGAATTAGCGCAGCGGTTTTTTAATAATCAGACAACTCAAATGTCGTTAAGTAAGAATTTCGAAAACTTTTACATAAATTATGTGATTACTATATAATAGGATTATGAAATTTATTGTTAAAGAATTTTATCAGACAATATTAAAATAGGTATAAGAATATTTATTCAATTTATCTTTTAGGGAGTCGTGGCGTGGCGTGTCGTGCAGTTTTGATCTGGATTTGAGGCAATTACAACGCTAAAACTGCATGACACGCCACGCCACGACACGCCACGGGTCATTTATGGCGACTCCCTTACAGAGTGAACTTTCTGTTTGCTATAGTTTTTTTTTTAATTGAACTGCTTGACAATCCAGCGCCAACGGTCAATCAGAGTAAAAGAATTTCGTATTCTTTTTCGGACACGAAGATGTATTCAACTTCGTGCACGGGAGACCGGCCCCGAAATAGTTTCTTACTATTTCGTGCACGCGGGGCAGCATGGATTTAAAGGAGCTTTCATATTATGATATAACGATCCACGCGTCAATCCGCCAAATAAAGAATATTCTTGTTGAATATCCATCGGCCACGGAGACGATAATTATTCTGTCCGTGTATAAGTATGAGGCGACCGGACCGAAATAATCTATTATTTCGTGCACGGGGCATCACGGATAGTCAATTTATTACAGTGAATTTTAAATGAGCTTGCATAAAAAATTACAAATTTATTGAATAAGTATATTTTTAAATAGTGCAAAATATTAACTTTTACATTTATTCTTTAACCAAATTCCAAATATATGATCATTATATTCAATCTTATTCAAGAGTGAAGTTACAAATGAAATATATTCAATATTAAAACGAATTTTAAGAAATGATTTTTAAAATTAACAGTAAACCTCTCATTAAAAGTTATTGACGCATTGGCTCATCACGCCGTGACCGAGTTACATTTTAGGTATTATATACATCATATTCCTTAGAGTTAAGAAACACCGGTAGTATATTAAAGTTACCTATAAATACATTGACCAAAGTGAAAAATTATCTAGATTGTCCAAGATTTATAGGTTTATAACGCTCATCCAAGTACTTATACTAATTGTGTAATAAAAAAATCTTATGTAACTTCGTTTGCGTCTTTTGAAAGACTTACATAACTTCGGTTGCGTCATTTTCTTTGTTGCCTTACATATATAAAACATTGGATAAGAAAAAAATGATAATAATGCACGCATAAATTATATTCGCTTACTTATACAATATAACAACGAAATTTTTAGTCCGCACTATTTTTTTTCAGATGTGACTCACGACCCACCATTCGTGTAAAAACAAAATCAATTTCCTATCGATTGCAGAAGGAAAAGAAAACTCAACAGATCCACAGGGAGGTTTCCCAAAGCACTCGAAAATCCCTCTCGATCAGCGTCATCGTCATCATCGCTAGCACCGAGCGCTTTGTATAAGGACCTGCTCTTCCCGACCGCGAGCGCGGCGGCGCGCAGGCCGCAGCCGAGAAAGCTCCCTCGTCGCCCTTTTTGAAGTGCGCCGCTTCTGCCACGGCGCGCGCGGCCTCTCGGCTTTTCTCCGGGCATTATTAGCGTGATTACCGGGCGATGCACGAGTGCGTAGGCGGCATTCTGGATTGCGTCGCTGCTCTTTTCACCCCTCGCGCGGTGTGTCTGGCATGCGACGGCGACGGCTTGCTCCCCTGTGACTACTTTCGCTCTCTGTCTCTTTTGGAGGCGCGCCGCAGAGAAAGGGAGCTTTATCGCGATTATTGCTTTAATAGATATAGTGGAGCGGCCCCGCCACGCATCCAGCCGAGTGACTTTATCTCGCGCTTTTACGCGCGGTGTTATGGGATGCTACTGCGGCTCCGTTTTCGGAAAATTATATAGGGGAGGTGAAGGGAAATTATGGTTTTTGGTTTCCGGTCATTCTTAGGTTTTTGGTGTTGTTTTTTTTTTGAGTAAGCAATTTGGGTTTATTTATCGTTAAGATGTTAACGTTATTATGAAAAATTTATACTTTATTTATTTTAATAAGATAGAAGGACCAATACTTAATAAATTATTATGTTGGATGTGTTAACCTAGTACTACAGTAATAATATAATTAACATGTTTTTCTAAACTCGACTTCAGCCTGGTAAATAAATGAAATTTGTTAAAAACAATGTTTTTCCGTTTATTATAAGAAAACCGGTGCGAGTGTTCTGAATTATGTATTTAGTGACATTTTAGTTTTGATTTTACAATTTTAATTTCTGACCGATTATTTCAGCCATTCAATGAATGCAATAATATTAAGGGTATTGATGAAAACCCAAAGTTGATTTAGAATAATGAAAGATACAATGGAAACTGGTGTTGAAAAGTTTTCATTTCGAGACAGTTTGTTTTATTAATTTTTAGGAAAGCTCTAGCAACAAAACAAACTTAAGGCTTTTTGATATTGAGAAGAAGCTTAAAAAATGTTTCTGAAATGTTTAAGTTTGGGATGCATTGTCGCATTACTTTTTATAAACTTTCCTCAAAATTATTTCCTAAATTATTTCAACCATCCCCTTTGCTTTGGATTCAATGCTTTTTGACTGGCAGGTTGACTTAATAAAGCTCAACCTGTTATAATGGTGGCACGTAATTTCTTGATAATTATAAAGTGATGATGTTTATTTGTTTAATATTACTTATACTTAAATAAAATTTATATTATACACTCTGTGATGTTGGCTATAATTTTTCTGACCCAATGTTAAGGTTTTTCAAATCGATAGGTATGAATCTTTCGGCAAACAGGAAAGTCAAAATATTAAAAAGTTGCTTTAAAGATATATGTATAGGTGATTCGTAATTTTTAGCGAATAAAATATCACACTGATGAAATATCTCCCCAATTGGCACAAAAAGATTAATAATTTTACTGTTTCCTATTTTAGTGATGATTTAATATGAGTATAATAAGTATCATCTAATATAAAATTTATCGCTCTCGGAAAGAATTGTTCATAAAAATGTGATAAAGTCTATCAAGATATGGTTCACCAAAAAATTTGTTCACAGACTTCATACAGCTACATCTAACAATATGCGCAAAATAGACAACCCATATCACAAGAAACAACAGCCCCTGAACCTCCTTATTTACCATCAACCATCTCTTTCTGCGACTCCGCCCAAGCGCCACCGGTATTATCACGACAGAAGCAACACGACCACATCAAAGGGCCCCGCTCACACGTATTAGAGCATATATAGTCATCATAAGTGCGCTTCTTCATTCACCAGCTCTCGGGCTCTTTCTTTTCTCGTCTTCCGCGCCTATCCACGATAAGGCAGTTCCCCCGTCGAGGACGTTTGTCAAAGGGCAGCAGACAAATTGGTGTTCTGCGGGATCGGGGGAAAACAACGTCGGCTGCGTGTGTATTTTGGAAATCGAGCCGCGGCGCATTAGAATCGATGAAACAGGTCTGGTTTGTCTCTGGCGCGATGCAGGCGCACGCGCGCGTGCTATAGTGGTGGCGGTATATATGTAATAATTATTCGGGGAGTTTTTATCGACGGATATCTCACCTTATCGCGCGGCCTGGTTGCCGTGAATCGCTCTGCTTTGAAGGTCTTTAATGCGGTGCTTTTCTTTTGTAAAAGTGAATTTCTGGAAAATTGAAAGTTATTAATTAATAACGATTGTGTTGCTTCATTAATTAAAGAAAGTAAAAGCTTTTTTCAACATGTGCATGACAAGGACCTTTTTGAACCTGGGGGCGCAAAATCCCAATTTCTATGCCTGTTTAGCGGGTGCAAAGTGACCGATTCCCGCCCTGGGGTGCACAATTAATATATTTTTGTATTTAATTTTGCGCCATAGGGTACAAATATTTTAGGAGAATCGGTCACTCTGTGCTCGCCAAAACAGGCATAAAAAAAGTGGAATTTTGGCGCTCTCCGGTCCAAAATAGTAGGGGAGAACAGGGTAATGCCGGTCACTGGCTAATTTCGAGCAGTATTCGTAACGTCAACTCTTTCTCTTTTAATTAAACTGTGTTCAATTCCAATTATTTTAATGGAAGATTATTATTTAGGAGTCATTTTTCTGTATTGAATTATTACTACTTGAATCTCTGTACAAGGGCCTATAGCCCGCTTATTGCTAAATAAATAAACAAATAAATTCCGGTTAGCTATTTACAAGGAATTCATAAACTTTTGATTGAATTGCATATTAATATTTTACTAATATACAACTATTTTCAAGCATATCAAATTTTAGATTCCTGTTAATTTCGAAATTATAAGCTAAGTTTTCACGTACTTTTCTTAAAAGAATTCCCGAGTATTAAATAAGATTTTAAGCATACTCAAGGTTACACTTAATATACTATATTAATCTATATACTTTAACGAAATTATCTGATATAAAGAATTAACAAAAATAATCTTTTATTATTTAAAATTTTGATTTTGATTACATCAGCAAATTTGGGGTAATCCCGGTCACACTTTTTCATCTTTCATTTTTAGATTACGACAAAACATGTAAGACTTTTGGTACAATAGTTTGTCGTTTTTGAGCAAACAAATTTCCGCGCGTGTGTGTCTGTGTGCGTGTGTGTCTGTGTGCGTGTGTGTCTGTGTGCGTGCGTGTGCGTGTGCGTGTGCGTGTGCGTGTGCGTGCGTGTGTGTGTGTGTGTGTGTGTGTGTGTGTGTGTGTGTGTGTGTGTGTGTGTGGGTGGGTGTATTGGCGATAACTTTTTAACCATTCGATCGATTTTCACTGGAAAAAGCTTATTCTCTTCGTTTCGGATGGGAATAAAAAGAACATAACTTATTTTTCGATTTTATCGATCTTATTTTTTTTAGAACCTAAAAACGAATTTGAATTTTCCATTTTTTCGATTTTTTAATGTGATACAGTATATTACTTAACATCATAAATTTTTATTCAAAGGTTTCTAAATCATCTATATTTTCTTCTTTTTTTTGTTTTTTAATTATCTTTAGTCTGTCATTTGTTATTGATGAAAATATGGTTTATACTTATTTATACTTTATTTCTAAAAGAATATTTTATTTATCGCTTTAAATTTTTACCACATATTACACTTATTTAGTACACCATTCAGCTAAAATTTCAAGAGATTATCTTCATTTGTTTTCAAAAAAATTATTATAGGAAAAAAATTAAAATTGCTTTCGTCTTTGATAACTGGCGTAAAAGGCACTGAATTGAGTTCATTGCATACAAATTCTTTATATCAAAGAATCGAGTTTGTTATCCGAAAAAATTTGTTTGTTATCATATCTATTTGATGTTAAAAATTTTTTTTTCACATTTTTATGAAATTCATGGAATGTATTCACATTTCGAAAATGAATTTTTAGAAAAGAATTTCGCATATCTAAAAAATTTAAAATTATGTAAAATTTCGTAGCTGGATGACTTCTGAAGTGAATTTTTGACTTCTGGAATAGAAATCAATTAAAAAATGTAGTTCTGAAAAATTTATTTTTGGAATTTAAATTTAACAAAAGGAATCAATAAATGAATTTGAGATAGCAATGTGCCATTTAGCTGACGTGTTTTAAAAGTAAAAATCAATATGTATGACTATATGTCATGGGAAATGATAAATAACAATATTGTGAACACTTTTCATGCATTTAATTTAATTAAATCAATTATTTATTTATGAAAAGAATATCTTTCTAGTGGCTATGATTGCCTCTGTGTTGACCAGGATTACCCCATAGTTGAAAGCCAACCATCGTTTGATTTTTCTTTTTGAATTTGCTTTATAACATGATAAAATATTATTTTAAGGTGAAACTTTTTATGAATTTTTATAAACAGTAATATAAACTAGCTATATAACATGAAAACTAAATGAAAAGTACAATGAATTGTAAAATAGTAAGGAATTTCGCTTAGGTGACCGCCAATACCCCATCCTGCCCTATATTACGCACCAAGGGCGCAAAGTGTGTAATTCGCGTTCTAGTCAAGTATGTCGCGACAATAAAGAAGAGGGCGTGAATCATCTTGCGCCCGTGGTGCGTATACTATTTTTTAAACCAGAGGGCACCAAAATTCCACTTTTTTAATGCCTGTCTTCGCGGGCGCAGGGTGGCCGATTCTCGCCATAGGGTGCAAAGTGTTTACTTTGCGCCCTGGGGCGCAAAAATTAAATACAAAAATACACTTATTTTGCGCCTTAGGGCGGGAATCGGTCACTTTGTGCCCGCTAAACAGGCATGGACAGTGGAATTTTGCGCCTCGAGGTTCAAATAGTATATTATGTAACAAGGGGTGATAGTAGCAGATGTTTCCCGCGGGTGAGTTCTCGGCGGGTAGTAGAAAAGAGAAAAACCTACTTTCGTCCTGGGTTACATATAGTATTTTATTCCACACTTGACCGTGGCCACCTTTTGACTCTGAAGAGCGGGGTTATACATTTACATTTTGTAAATCTGTGTATATTTAAGATAAATATAAAATTAAAGATTTCCTTTATTTTATAATTAAAATTGTATATTTTTTTAAAAAGCCACTATTTTCGTGGATTTATTACAAAATAAATAATATTGTAAAAATTAAAAAAAAATTTACTTTTGCCCTGCAAATTTTACTTTTGCCCTGCAAATTTTACTTTTTTCCCGCATATTTTACTTTTGTCCCGTAAATTTTACTTTTTTCCCGCATATTTTACTTTTGTCCCGTAAATTTTACTTTTTTCCCACAAATTTTACTTTTGTCCGGTAAATTTTACTTTCGCCCCGCAAATCAGATTAGCGGGAAAAATATGCAATTTTCGCCTAGCTTTTCGGGGGCGAAAGGTGGCCATTTCGTTCCATTATGGAATAAAAGTAATTAGTCTCCTGTTCCGACGACATAAATGTTCCTATAAAAAGGTCCTATGCCTGCACTTATTAAAAAAAGTACGATGTGAAACAAGAGAGCCATTGGCTTTTTCAGACTCGGATGATGATTTTGAGCACTCGTGTATAACTCGACCGCCGAATCACCATGCTCGCTAGAAAAAGTCATCTTTCTCCCCTAGTTGCACAATGCACTATATGCGTATTAAATGAGTTGTACGAAAAAAATGTTTATGTGAAGCCCCAATGGACATGGATAGATAATATTTTTAACTAATAAACAGCTTGTTTGTCTGAAAGTAAGTAAAAACTTGACACAAACTTCACAATTTTTGTCACTTATTCTACCAGTTCTTTCAATCAAAATTCACACAAATTTTAATTATCGTACGTCATGTTATAGTTGGCTTTTATAGATAATCAAAAATATAAAGACAATGATGTGCCTGCTCCCAATTGAACCAGTACCTATTATAGATCGTTTATTTGTTATCAATAATGATCAAAAGGTGATCGAAATGACTAATAAATTCAAAATATTGACAAATATTTATTTATTCACTGAATGTCATTTCAATATTTTTTCAAGTGCATCACTGTTCTTTTAAAACTAACAATTCAAATGAAGCATTTAAAACGAGCGACCAGTGGCGAGTCAGGTATTTCTGCTAGTTTTAAATTATTGTTAAGGAAAGTCAAAGGTTCACTATTGACGTAAGTATACATAAATATTTCCTCTATGAAACCTAATATTAAAAACCTATTAAATAATTTTTAGCGTATCGAATATGGAATGAATACGAGAATTTTTCATAATAAAATATAATGTTATTGTATCGAGTCTCTAAAATGGTGATTGACAAATATCTGGTATTATTAAATGGTAGTTACAGTTCTTTGATTACTATAATAGTGACCAATTTTTAATTGCAATTTTATTTGCTTATCTATATACATTTTGTTTTATTATACTATATCGAGTGACTACGCAAGTCGTACAAATTTAATTCATACGTCTTATCAAGTAAACATAAGGAAAAATCAATAGTTACTTCTTTAACAGTAGGTCTTTTAGCAAAATTGCTACCAATTGCAACTAAATAGTTCTTATCGTCTTCCGTAGCGTAGTTGTTACAAAACCGTCGAAATTGAGTAGGGGGTCGGTATAAAAGGCAAGCGTCTACACTGCCATAGTTCATTACATTCTAGAAAAGCTACTAACAACATATCCGTCGAAGTAAGTAATACACAAATATTTGAGTTTTGTCCCTAAAAAATATCATTTCAAAATAAAGTCAATTTTCATACTTAACACTTAAGCTTTTACATTTTTTGCTTACTTTAAACAAAACGTTTTTTTTATATATTCAAATAAATATTTTCATAAATAAATCCATAAAATAAATAAGCTCAATCACGTTAAATTTCACCTCGTCTCTAAAATTGAATGTGTAACTTTTTTTTAATATATAATTGTTACAAGTGAGCTATCGCAACTTTTTAATAATAGAAAGTGATTGACCCTACTGGGATTGAATCAGAGTCACCGACTCGTGAGTTGAGAAAAGATCTCCTTGCTCCCTCTCGACGAAATGTCATAAATCATATATATTTAATTGAAACTTTATAAGATATTAATTTCAGAACAATAAAATAAGAAAAATGAAGGCTGTCTCTCTGTTTTTTCTTCTCTTGGTGATTGTGGCGGTAGTTTTAGCCCAAAATAGTGATGGTGGCAGCAACAGTCCTCTAGCCACTGTTGTAAGTAAAATTCATATTCGTACAGTTAGAATAAATACACAGCTTCAACAATTATGACACTAAACAGCTTCTATAATTTCATTGTCGTTATGTAGACTTACACATGCAATATACAATATCTATCCATTTTTTGCATAGCCTTTTCTCCATTCGGTATCCATACCTTTATATTTTCACGATTCAAAACTTCAGAGCGAGCCGCCATTAATCCGATCTCTGTGTCTCGAACAGAGCGATAAACTGTGGGTTTGCTGTATCATCATCCAGTGTCCGAATATGTTTTAGGGCATTTATGTCACATTCCATAGGCTTAAACACCGAAAATATATTCAAGTCACCTGGCCGAAGTTGCATAAGTTTCCCATTCATTCACGTACTTATCCGTTCTCAGCACTGTTTATCTTCAGTGAGGTTGCACTTTATCCGCTACCCCACCAAAGTGACGATTCCACATCACACACGCGACCTCGCACACATACAATATATACAAATTGTATAGATAATAAATACACCTGAGTAGAATTTCCATTTAATCAATTTTGTATGAATAATATTATTCCATAACAACCACGTACAATTATCTGTTAACAGAATGTAGGAACAGGGCTTCTCGTGACGCTAGCTAGAGTGCTTAGATATATTCCACTGCTTGGAACTGGAATCTCTGGTCTCCTCCTAAGAGTAAACAGCCTCCTTACAGGAGCCAACGTTAATCTGTAAAGTGATTTTTATATTTATTCATTTGAGCACATTCAAATTAACCTGTATAATAAATAAATATTGTATTGTGCATTGTAACAAACATATGTAAACAATTAAGTACTTATTATGATTTTTGTTATAAAATTACAAAACATTAATCATAATCAATAAAATCCATATTTAGTAAAACGTTAACAAAATATTTTCTTTAACCTTGTTGCATAATGTACGAATTTTCCCCAGAAGTAACTGAAGGTTAAAATCCATTTTCATTTGTAAAATTCAATTTTATCCTCTTTTTTTATTTAAAATTTTACAAATTCACCCTTTGAAAATAAACAGAAAACGAAAACATCAGATGTAATAAATGCAAGTTTGTGCTTCGAGGTGCATTTGAATAAATAAATTCCGGTAGCTGTTCAGTGACGTAGAGCAGAGCTCGAGTTCATTCGTTCGAAAATTCACCGCCGCGGCCCCTCTTCTCTGTTTACCGAAGCTGAGAATGAGAAAAATGGCCTACTTCATCTGGATGGCGCGGATGCGGAAACGAACGATTAGTAAGAATGCTACGTATACTTTTAGTTATATGTACATATATTACTCTAAAAATGAGCATGTGAAAAGTTGTTGGCTGGCGCGAATAAGTCAAAAATTGACTAATTCTTTAGTGAATATTCACTTATTGAAGTAGTGGAATAACATTTTTACTGCGCCGTAATAAGTGAATATTCACTAAAGAATTAGTAAATATTTTCAGTTATTCAGACCAGTGAATGACTTCTCACATATTCATTTTTAAAGAGTCAAGATAAGAGCAAAGTATAGTTTTTTTATAATGTACGAAGCGATACGATTTTTGTGTTTTTTTTTTTAATTTTGAGGGAAAAACTTTGAAATTGTAATTATTGTTTGTTACAGGTAAAGTAAGTATAAGGTATATTTCTAAATGCTTTATACTTGTTAGTAAAAATACAATAAGTCATATAATATACCGAATTGTTTCAATATTTATACCTAAATTTGATATTCATGATTCATAAAAAATAGAGTTATAGTATTTTTTGCATTGTATAAGATTCATTACATTATCTGGGTAGATATCGTGTTGAAATATTGTGTTCTAACATTTAAACCGTATGATTTCTCGTAAACTATTTCAAGTGACTTAAGCCCTTGTATAACACCACAGGATTATGATTGTTTTATAATTATAAAGTGTTTTAATTTTATTCAAATAATAATGAGATCTACCATTTATAGCTTCATAGAACTTAGGATCCAAATCATGATTTGGAGTGAATTACCAAATCGTTAAATACAATTAAAACTCAACCCAAATGTACTCTTGTTGTTCGCGCGCATATATCCATAAAAGAAATACGAATAACCCTGGAGTGTGCGCTTTTCAGGCCGATTGTGTAAGAAAAAAAAAATCAAAGGGAAAGTCAGAAAGAGGAAGGCGTATATATATAACGGGAGCCATGTGGCTTTTACGAAGATATCAAATCGTACAGCGGTGGTGTACGTACGCCGCCTCGCCGCCGCACCTAAATATAGTTTATTGCGTTACCGAGTATTAATGGTGCTTCTATAGAAACGTCAAACTTCCCCGCGGAATCTGTAAGTACGACAAGCAAGCGTAAAATCATTAGCAATTTTCTATACAATTTAATACGTTTGTCGTTTTACTGGTGTCGGTTGCAGCTGGTTTGAGATTCTTGGTGGAAGAGCTTGTCTATCTATAATTAGGAAAAATTTACGTATCGTAGAACGTCATACAAATTATTTTTGGTAACAGTTTTAACGGGATTCTTCGAATTTCGCGCGCTCAATGCCACCAACGCATGGCCATAATAACGTAATTACGCGTAGGTTGCGCTATAATAGTGTATCGGATCTTCATTTTTACCTACGTATCAAGCCACCGCCTTCTCGGAGAGAGATCCAGATAGCATTGGGTTGAAGTCAATGAGACAAATTACATTACGTCAGAGGAGGCGAACATCACCAGTTTTTGGTCGGGAGAGCAAATCACTCTGTCGAGCAGATTATCTCAGTTGAGTAATCTGCGAGTGTTTCGAACCAATCGCTTATAAAGTGTGCTCCATTAGCTAGCCCGCGTAAATAATTTATCGAGTTGATCTTTGAAATTATTATGGTATAAATCGATGACTAGGGTGGATTTTTATATAATTAAATGGTAATCATGTCTAATTTTATTGTAAAGACAGTATCGATAGAGTAGTATATCGAATAGCAAAATAAACAATGTAACTGTAGGTAGGACAAGGATAAATTCCACAGCGTATTAGCGCGGCGGTCAATCGAATTGTGTGTTTATGTTATTTCATGGAATTCTTGTGTTGAGTCGTATGTACTATCTTAATATCAAACTTTTTATAATATATTCATATTACATCCATAAAATTATCTTCTATTCTTAATTTATTTCTAGCAATATAATCTCACTATAAATCTTTTCATTCATTTTAGTATTTTTTACCTATATTTTAAAAAATTAAAAATAAATAGTTAATCATTAAAAATATTACTTACGTCGACTGCAATAAATAGTTTACACTGTTTTATATATTACGGTAATTTATTTTTGAGGAAGACTTTGTAAAGCTATATCAGGAGGAAAACCAATGAATTATTAAAATTTAATTATTACCTATCGAACATTTTTGTTCTGCAAACGTACCTAAATATAGTCTAATAGCTCATAATTCATGACGATAACGAAACTATTATAAAACTGCATTTCAGCAAGTTTTTTTGTTATTTTAAAAAATTTGTAAGAGTTTATTCAATATGTGTTTGTATTTCTCGAAATTCGACTGCGAACTTTAACTTATATTTACTGTTATTTTGGGGCTGCTGAATAGAATAAACATTATTTTTAAAATTCAACAATATATCGCATTCATGGAGCAACGAAATGAAGCTAACAATTCAGTTTTTCTTCTGTCACTGATCATTGAGTTGGTAAACGTTTCTTTTACTATCGATGTAGTTGATTAATATGAAAACCCCAAATAATTAACGCATTCATAACCATAAGAGTTTACTATTCTAATGAGTAAAATTTGGTATTTGGTATTTCTCGAATTTATCATCTGATCTATTAGACTGCATTTTTGATCCAGAATGCATTATTTCAGCAGTCAATTTTGTTTACGAACATTTGTGATACATGATTAATTTCTTACTATATTCAAATTTCCGTAAATATAACAGCGTTGTCTGTAAGAAGTAACGTTCTGTAACTTTGTAAAACAAAAATTTTTAGAAATATCGAAAAATATGCGTCTTTTCAAATAGACGCAACATTATGCCGCGGCGATACCAAAAAATTCTCCTCCTACACCAATGCCCCATTACTTACGCTAATTTGTTCCAATTAGTCAGTATTTAATAATAACCGAGCTCACGTTACTAAATTAACTTGCGACCTTTAAAAAAAATTCTAAACTACAGTCGGCGAGTATCAATCCAGTTAATCGTTTACGGAAACAGAAGCCACCGCGCGAGGCCAAACAATGAAAAAAAAGCCGTCTAGCGCGCACTTGGCGTTTCGACGAGCCTCATGTTTTCCCCCTTCGTACACTCAGAAAAACGATCAAAAAATTTCCTCTTGTGCCAAAAATCATCATCCCGCTATAGGAATCGTGATACTCGGTTGCAAAAAAATTCCTCCTTTCATAGGAATATATCCTCTTGACCCTATTTTTAGCGGAAATCCTCCTCGGACAGACCGATTGTCGTTGCTACAGGAAGATCGTTTTCTGAGTGTATTATATATATACTTATATAGGTGTACCACCGCGTTATCTGCCGGTGTACTTGACTAATAGACGATTCTAAATGAAGAGCGCACGATTAATCAAGGGCGAACTTCCTCGGGTACGAGAAGCGGAAGGAAGCGGGCATACGCGATGGCAGGTGGCGTGTGCCAGCCCCTCGTTCTCAGTCTAATACGCCTACTTTGCTGTTTATCTATTGCTCTGCTCTATCCGCGGCTGCTCTATCTGCTCCCGTTGTATTTTTGTGGAGGATGAAAGAAATCGATAATTATACTGTGTGTAATAATTCTTCGCGGTAGTTGAAAAAATACGTTTGTTTAAATTATGGACGTGTTCGTGGGCATTGATATTAGGTAACGAAATGTAATGACGGGACTTATAAAATTATTATATAAAGAAATCCAGTGAATCAATAATATGTGTTCATTCTATCGTCAAGTTTATTTAAATCTGCAGTTAAAACAAGAGAGAACATTTATTCTTTATTTTATGTTTACAATAATGTAGAGGCTATTAAAAATACCTTCTCATTGAGCAATAAAGTAAACTAAGAAAAATGTAAAAAATATCCCGTCGTATTAAGACATTATAGCACAGTTTCCGAGACTTTGGCGTGAAATCGTTACTTTCCTCTATCCGCGTACACGCGCACTAATTTAAAAGGCTCGTCCAGTCGTAAATCAAGAATTTAATACTTTCGCGTCAACGTAAATGTTTACACGAGGTCCACGAGTCCGAGCGGAGCTCGCTCATATGTATAATACCTACACGTGTTCGGCAAGTGTTTTACGACGAATCTCCGTCACGAAATTTCATTCATAAAATACCCTAGCACGACGAGGCTCGAGAGTCCGTGTCGGTATTCCCCTCCTCCGCGGGGTTTTAGCGGGAAGAGTATAGAGGCATTTTATAGAGTTTCCTCTCGCCTCCTCGGAGGTTGGGTTTTACTGCTGACATAATAAACCGCTTCTTTTTCGCTGCCGTTGGAGATCTAAACTAGGCTCACATGAAGTTAGGTGGCCGCATCATTAAATATCAATGTATCAACATCCGCACGCGCGGACCGCTGCGGCATCGCGGGAAGGCCGTAATTTAGCAGATTTTGACGGCACGGTTTGTTTTCCCCACTGTATTTATACGTTTGTATTGCCCGGCATTGTGTGGGCGTGCAAGGCGCCAGCGTAGTCGATAAAAGTGTCACTAGCAAATATCTCTTCGTTATTTATTGTGTAAATGTTTGCATTCGAGTGTAAAATGGCTTAGGAACGTAACTTATTGTTCCGCACAAAAGGGAATTCGCGACGAGCGAATGAAAGTTACAATAATAAACACAAAATATTCCAAAGTTTCACTTATTGATAATGACGATTAATAAGCACCGTATTCAAAGGTTACGCAAAGACTCGTCACTAAAAGCAAATTAACAATTCAACTTCTTTATAGCAACTATTTTTTTTACTTGTTTTTCGAATGAATCGAAATATATGTATACAATAATTAATGAATTTAAACATAATGTGTGCAAAATTAATTTCTTTTCTTAAAAAACTGATGGCCTGAAGTAGTGGCTCCTTTAAGGAATTGTTGAATTGAGCGATAAAATTCAAAACAACCAAATTTTTTAATCTTAACAATAAAGAAGGTTTAGAGAATTGAAATGGAAAGTAAAAGAGATTCTTTAGAATAAATTATGTCAATATTATGTTCAGATTTTATTTTTTATTTAATTATTTAAGGCTTCGTGAAAAAAAAACCGCTGCCAATTTTCATTGGCACTTAGCTTCCTCAAATTAAATTTTTTTATTCTATTATATGAACTATTAAATTTAAAAATAATATTGTAAACAATTAATAAATTTAAAAATTTTAACTACCAGGCTTTTTTTAGCTATGAGGAACAAACATGATTGATAACGACTCCCAAAACCAAATGATATCTTCATTGTAATGGTGTTGGTGTGCCAATTGTGCAATGCTCGAATTCAGAATACTTGACTAAATTTATTCAAATCATATTTAAAATATAACTTTTATCTCATTTACATGACAAACTGCATAAAACCTTTTACTTATAAATTATTATTTAAAATATTATAAATTTGATCAGGAATACTCATATTCCTTAATATTTTTTGCTTCCTCAAAGAGGAAGCTTTGAAATGGAGAAAACAAATTTTTGAGATAAAAAAAAGTTTAAAAACAGATTCTAAGACTTTGGTACAAAAGGTTCGTCGTTTTTGAGCGAAAAAATTTTCGTGTGTGTGTGTGTTTGTGTGTTTGTGTGTGTGTATGTGAAAGATGTGTGCGGGTGCGTGTATGTGTACTGGCGATAATTCTTTAACCATTCGATCGATTTTCACCGGAAAAAGCTTATTCTCTTCGTTTTGGATGAGAATAAAAAGAACTTAATCTATTTTTCGATTTTATCGATTTTTTTTTATAACCAAAAAAAGATTTTTCATTTTTCGGTTTTTCGATTTTTTAATGTTATTACAGCTATTATTATTTAACATTATAAGTTTTTATTGATAGGTCTTTAAATTACCTACATTTTCTTTTTTTCAAATTGGAATTATCTTTAGTCTGTCATTTGTTATTGATGAAAATATGGTTTATACTTCTTTAATTTATTTAAAAAAAATATTTTATTTATCGACTTCAAATTTTAAGAACTTATTATTTAGTACACCATTTAGCTAAAATTTCAAAAGAATATCTTCATTTGTTATTCATTTTTATGCCTTTCAACGTACAACTTCAAACTCTTATAACTTTTGAAGGAATCGACATTTTTTAATTTTCAAAAAAGGGAATGAAAGCTAATTCTTTCTAGTTTGCATTTCTTTTTGGAAACTTTGAGTAGATCGTTTCTAGGCTAAATGGCTGAGGTTTGAAGAGGAATTTTTTTGCCATTTTCTTAAAAAGTATAAGTTGTTCTAGAAAAAGTATACCATTTGATGGACGATGCTCAACCACGAATTTCCCTTGAACATACTAGAAAAAACGTGAGAAACCAGGTCTAACTCGAAAAAAAATTTTCAAAACCATATTTCGGGTTTTTTCGTAGATTTCGGGGGATTTGCACAAATGTTATGTAACAACCGTATTAAATCAGTTTTTGTCGAAGAGTTTTGAAACCATGTGTATGAGTTAATTTATACAATATTTTTTGCATTAGACAATGACCATGTGAACGAATTTTCACTTGAGGTAAGTTTACGAAAAGTTTCTATGATTGAAGTTTGGAAAAACTTATGCAGTGAGGAAATCCCAAACTTCATAACTTTTCAATGTTTGAAAAAAGTTTATTCGGTAACGTTTCGGAAAAGTTCAAAGAATCTTATTGCATTTTTCAAATCTGTGGCCAAACAAATATTTAAATTTAATATGTAAACTCTATATAGGACTTATTAAAAGTTATTATTATTTTATACATATTTAAATATTTTTTATTTTGTCACTATTTGACGTGACTTTATTTTATTTCTATTGCTTTTTAAAGATTATGAGCAGTAAATTTTTAGTTATCAGAAGAATAAAATGAGTAGCGACTCGTTAATTAACTTCTTATATGTGTTTTATTTTTAAAAATTTATAACATGAGTAAATATCCTTTGTGTTTATATAAGTAATTAAATCTAAATATAAATGAATCGATTTCTTAAGTTACCTTGCCAATACAACTGAAAGCTTACTTTATAAAGGAGCTGTAATTATACACAATATGCAAATTTTGGAGATTGACGTGGCGTGTCAACTCTAAATAAAAAAACTTCGAAAGTTGTTTATATTATTAATTAAAAAAACTTTATGAAAAATCTTTATCGGCAGTCTTACCGTTACCTCGACAAAAAAAAAATCTTGAATTCACCACAGCGTCAAATAAACAAACGTCGCAGCCGCATCAATGAAGCGATCACTCGCGTCCATCAGCGAAGCACCCTCTCGAAAGAAAGCTCTCTCCCTCCCTCTCTCCGTCAATTTTGCCTCTCAAGAGGCGCGCACGCACCGTCGCACGAATTATTACTTTCCCGTCTCCGCGCTGGCGCAGGAAAAGCCGTTCCGATGGCGCCAGCAGCCAGGATTTACGAGGCGCGGCGGCGGCGGCCGTGTTTCTCACGCGACCACGGAGGCCGCGCGCACGACGTTTGGCTACATAGTAGTAGCCGCGGAGGAAGTTTTCTCCTCTCTCCTCTCTCCTCTCTCTCTCTCTTTCTCTCTTTCATGTGCAAGCACTTGAAGAAAGAACGCGTATATATCGCGACGGACCTTCTATTCCTGCTTCACACTTATATGCCTTTTTGTCGATTAGCTCTCGAGGCTCCTTTTTTTGGGTGGCCTTATCGCGGTTGACCATTGGCTCTTGGAGTATGGGTGAGCGACGTGGTGGATATAGGAGTGGTTGCAAGCTTGCAAATAGTTGGGGATTTTTGAACTTGAAATATATATACATTTATCAGATTTTAGAATAAAGTATACATGCTTTTATATATGTATATGAGCAATATATTTCCAACTATATATATAAAATTAATTTAATCAAGGTTTCTTTAACTGTAGACAATAACAGACATAATATTTTATTAATAATTTGTAGAAAACTCTGTAAATGAAGATATATGATTTTAATAAATCTTTTTTTATTTTTCAGCTACATCGCTAAAGACTAGTATTTTGAAATACTAGAAGCTAGGAAACTAACCATTCATGCTCAGACTTTCGGAATGCCGCACATTCCGGGGGCTCAGTTCATTCATGCCCGCACATACAGAAATTACAGAATGAAATCTTCTTTACTATTATATAGATCTCCAACCAAAACAGTGAATTTTTTATTTTAAATTTTAAATCATTCGACCATATATATATATATGGAGCTGCACAATCTCCATAAAAAGTTTGAATAAATAAATAAATTACACAAGAACTTGTCGTGCATTGTACTACACAGCTTACGTACGCGCGATGAAAAAAATCGGTAAAAACAAAACACACTTCGAGCGAATGTCATTCGAATTGCATTGGAAAGTCAAAATCCACCGATTTTCCGCGTGACGCAACTCGTGGCCGAGGACACAACCCCCCATTGTCTCTCCCGTGCGCGCACGCGCGTAACACGCAACACGTGCTCACCACGTAACGTCGTTGTCTATAATATGAGGAAACGCTGCGGCTGTATACAATGGCTCGCGCGCAGGAAGAGAAAAAGCTGCAGTATTCGGCGCCAACGCAAGCTACTCACAGATGCGAAAAGCGACGACACGAGAGAGAGAGAGAGAGAGAGAGAGAGAGAGAGAGAGAGAGGGGAGGGGATGATCGGTGCATACATGTGACATACTCGGTGGCAGCGACCGCCGGTATCACTGTGCGGCTCCAGACGCAAAACGACACCAAGTCGCGTGTGTTTTGAAACCCGATGCGTCTAGTCGAAGAGATCGTAAAGTAGCGGGATGATTTTCAGACAACGCCGAGGGTGAATTTTTTAATGGGACACGCGCTGTAGGAGGCCGCCTAACTTGCCCTGTGAGACTGCGGTACGCGTAATATATATTAATTGTTGCACATTTGTCGGATGGATTTTGTTTTTATTAACATTTTTTGGATTCACGTCTGCATGATTTTTTATCTAAATGCAGAGAGATTTCCTAATTATATTTAAGTGTAGAGGGTTCGTTACAAGTAACTTAGATAGCACTTGTCCAAAACTAGAATATTTTTTCTTACCGGAAACCACTTTCAATCGAGATTAGATATTTATATAGGAACACGTTAACTTGGAGAATAATTTGACGAGTTTCGTGAACTTATTCTGAATCGTCATTAATTATCTGTTAACTTAAAAGCGGGAGTATCCATAAGGGCTGTGTTTTGGCCACCTGTAAAAAAAAGTAACCATTTTTTCCCGATATTAAGATTTATCTTATTGAGTTTTATTTTAATGAAAAGTTTGCTCTCTAAAACTGAATTTGTGAATTAGTCACTATTTCATTAGTGAATATCCAGTAATTCTAGGGTGGAGCAATTCCCCACTAATGTTTACTGGTTTTTTTCACTAATTCAATTTTAGAGAGTGCAAATTTCATGTGATTCAACGGACGTTTTACTAAATAAATCGACTCAAAAAACCCAATATCACCCAACCAACAAACCAAATCCAATCTCCGTTATACGCAACGCGCAATACACCGCCGCCTGCACCAGAGGAGTCAAACGCGGCATCAGTCGTCCATGCGGCTGCTTTGCAGATGTGTGTATAATATGCGCCGGCGCTCCCGCAGGAGACGGACTGATCGGCACACAATGGCCGCGAGACGAGGAAGCAGGAAATCCATCCGCGCGCTCGCCACGGGGGGCGTTCATTTGCCCGATTGCGAGAGTGGGAGAGAGAACAGAGGAAAGGGAAAGTTGCGCTGTCTCTATGGGGCTTGGCTTATAATACCGAATTAGACGTCATTTCGGGCGTTTAGGGCGAGAGTGGGGGGGGGGGCAGGCGAGAGTTGCGGTAATAAATTTTGCGTTTAAGTTACGAGGGAAAGCCGAGGCGGCTCTATAAAGAAGAGGAGAAGAATCGCGAATTATTCGTTGTAAAGAATGAATTTTTGATGAAATTTTGTCGTATGAAAATTTATATGACTGCAATACAGTTCTAAGAAATATAAAATATGACGTGTTTTATTTTGATTTACTAATATTTTGTTTTCCAGATTGCGAATATATAATTTTTCAAAGCACAAACAAATTAATCTTTTTATTCTAATTTAATTTGATTATTTAGTTTTAAATAGTTGAGAGTAAAAATTCAATTTCGAAAATTAAAATATAGCGCCTATTCGTTACAGACCAATCAAAATCAATCTTAAAATGCTTCACATCATCTGGCCATCGTTTTTTAAAGAGAGGATAATATAATATAATAATAAAAATTTTTCATACAAAGTTAAAGTTACTCCTTTAATGGGCAATATTTATAAATATTACGTATACGTTTATAACATTCGAAATTTTAATTTAACAATTTTTTTCTATCATACCAAATATGTTTGTATGATATAAAAGTCATATATTTTCTTTATTATTATATATAAATGTTCATGCAAAAGGTCGTTTTCAGCCGGTGAGCATCCTTCAAAAGAAATCCCCATCCCCATTTCATACTATACCAAATGTATTTAACTAAATTTTCTTAACATTCATTAAAATATATTCACGATAACTTTAATCGAAGAGATTGATTATTTCACATTCATACCAATCTTTATATACCCGTCAAAACAAAGGACAACAACGCACCCTCACCTTGCACGCATCTGTGACATCGCCATCTCGAAAGGCCGTGAAATCTAAGCCAAAAATCAAGGGGGGCGCAGGTACCCATAATGTCAAAGAAAGAGCTCGCGCCCCTAATGATATGCATTCGGGATCGAAAATCGTATAACTGACGCCCTTTATTGCCCTTCCATTGTGCCTCCACGCGCAGGCACACACGTGTACGCGCACTGTGTGCCCACACAGTTAATCGACACTAGCCGACGTTTAATAGACGGCGAGGAGTTTATCACGATCTCGACGCGCGGTTGCATTAGCAGATTATCTGCGATGGGGGAGAATAGGGGAGGGGCTCGTTTGCGTAATCGAGGGACACGTATATATATGTATATACACATATTGTGTTTATGGAGTGTGCGCCCTCGTTTTATTCGATTAGTCGAGTGGTTTCCCGGCAATCGTGCTGCGCGCGGGATGTCTATATTATATTATATCTCGCGGGAACGCGCAGATTTATGACGAGGCTCGCGATTGGTGACAATGGAAAATGGCCACGTTCGTCTGGGATTTATAATTATTGCTCTGCAAGTGTTGAACTCTTCAGTCTTTTGAGATACGGGTGGCAACGCATAATTGTAAAACTGAAGGGAAAATAATTCAATAATTGTTCAACCGTGAAGAGATCAATTATACAACAGTCGATTAGTTTTTACCATTTTCATATTGATTAATTGCAACTAATAATACGTAAATTAAAATGCTTTTGCATAATTAATTTTTTTTTCTGCAATTAATTACTATTTTTAGACACTACTGTTGCTTACATAACATCTATTCAAAACTACAATTGAGTATCAGAAGTTCATTTATGTAAATGAAACAACAGCTGACGGATAAGCTACAAATTCTCGATATCGCATAAAAAAATTCATTAATGATCGTCTTCAATGAATCGTTCATTACCAGATAAAGGAGGTTGGTCAATTTAAATAATTTGACAATAAATAAACTACACGCTATACGTTAACATCATTACAATCACGACGATAAAATATTCAATCTTATTAATTATATCTGATCTTTTTTAATTTTTAAGATTCGTCGTACAGACATCAGATGTAGAGTTTGATGACTTGAAATATGAGATTAAGCTGAGGCAAAAACCTACTAAATGAATCTTATATATCTCCTACCTGTTGTAGATCTCATTAAATATATTTAAAAAATAAATAAAATTCAGAATTTAAGAGATAATAAGCTAAAATATATTTTTGCTGACCTCTAAATTTAAAAACGTTATTACGCAAAATTTACCATTTTACTCTAACCAATAGTATAACCATAATATTTGTACGCGTTTGTACATGTCCACGGAAACTTATCAACTTAATAAGACAAGCATTAAAATTAACGACAGCCATTTTACTACACAAACTTCCTCAGTATCTTTAGTACTTGAAATAATTATTGAACTAATGCAGTCATATATGTCAGCTCGAATGATCAAGTCATCGCAAATAAAAGCCCCGCTGTATCCATGCCTTCCCACGACAAAAAAAGACACTCCCCGCGTAGCGCAACGACACGCGATCTCGACTTTTCGCACGCCTCACAGCTCTGTCTCTGGGGACTCAAGTACACAGCAGCCCCTGCCCCGAAAAATCTGTTGCGTAAGCCTCTCGCACCCGCATATGTGATGATTTTCGGAAAGAGCGTGAAAGGATCGTTCTCGACGCGAACGTCGCTTTTGACGGATCTCCGACAGCCGCGGCTGTAGTATCGATTACTTCCGAGGAGCGCATAACAAGCTCGCCGTTGTCTTTACTCGAAGTATATCTCGTTTCGGGATTGAGAGAAGATCGTCCATTCGGTATCTTATTCATAAGATATACTCCTTTCGGACACTATAAGCCTATTATACATTTAACACGTTTTGAATGATGGCTTTTCAATGACTATGTTATTTTTAATATATTATAGGGGAGATCCGGGCAAGACGAAACACCCAATTTTCTTGGATATATTATAATAGATGACACTAAAACAATAGTGAAAATTGATAGCAAAGAACATTTTTTACTATATGCTAGTATGATTTGGGCGGCCACGCTGATGAGGTTGATAACATAGGCGAAATTTCTTTTGAGCGCCGATTCTTACGATTTTCATCAACGTAAGTAAACGTGTTTATTTTGGCTTTCAGATGCGCGACTTACTTCAAACTGTGTAGGGGTATTATATACCTTATTTATATTTAAAGAATTAGATAATTATTTTCAACAAATTTTAAAACTTATTAGTTCCAGGCAAGACGGCACGGGCAAAACGGTACTATGCAAATACGAGAAAAGCTGATCGTGGCAGTTAGAGTTACTTCTAAAGGCGACGGAGCTAAACTATATCATAATATCATAGACAATTCTATGATTCTAGGGAGTTTCGCAGAAAACCTTTCTTTCATTTTTTCGTCATGCAACAGATTTTTCAATTTTAATTTTAATTTCTGAAAATTTAATTATCTGATGTGAACTTGTTAGTTATGGCTGGAAAGGATAAGTAATATATAAAGGAAAAGGAGAAACCGTAAAGTAAATTTTTTAAACAAGTTTCCATAATTCAAAATTTTATTATCTAAATTATATTTATTATTCATCAATCAGATATGACCTATTTTTATAACAGCAGTTAACTATGATTAGTATCTAACACATGAAGAATGTTTTTATTGTTTCTGGTACAACAGTTAGACAAATCATTCAACCGTTTGAACTTTGCCTCATATGTTTTAATATAACATAATCATAATTTAGTATGGAATTTATAATGCAGTAAAGTATATATACATAATTCTATTATTATCTTAGCAAAAAAACTCAAAGAAATATTAGAATCTTCTTGCCTGATTGTACTAATTCATGTCGATTTTATACTTTAATATACCTCATGACTAATTATTACATTACAGTGAAGGTGGCTGCTATTCTAATACATAAGTACAGAAGCTATGGCTTGTTTTAATACTTTACAAAATGTACAGAATTATTAAAACATCAAATGTATTTACAATGAATGAGCAACGGTTTTTTATTTCAAATATCTTAAAAAACAATTGACAAATTTTGGTGAAATTTTATCTGCGTATTGTCTATATACTCTAAATATAATTTGAGTAAATATATATTTAACTTTAGATGGCTTTGAAATTATTTAATTAATTCTTCTGCCCAAAGAACTCACTCAATAAATGTGCAAACTCTTCACACAAAATTTCAAATTAATACGGAGTTTTACTCCAGTGATCGAGGATCAAAGAATAGTATATTACGCACCTAGGGAGTAAAAGTAAAGAATGTCCCAGATCGCATGTAAATAAACATGCGGTCTGGGGCATTCTTTATTTTCTGCTGTACACTATTTTTTTTAGAAATTATTTGTTTCTCGTGAAAGAATCAAGTAATACCTGAAAATTTCAATAGTTATAAATCTCGAAATAAGCTATTTACTGATAAGAATTTTTCCATCGATCTTACAGTCTTATAAATATTTAAATAATTAAATTAAATATTAATATTAAATATTTAAATTAAATGAATTAATATTTATGGTAGTCAGATTGCTCTTGTTTATAATAAACACCCCCGGAGAATCTGAAATAAAAACTTCATTAAAACCCGGAAAAAATATTGTTAGCAAACGACAATCTGACTGCCCCCACTACCAAACTAGCCGGCTCCGGCTCCTCCAAAATATACATCAAACGGGAAGATATTTGAAAAAGAGATTATATGAACATCAATATAGTTTACGTAGCACAAATTTTACATCGGGTTTGATAGAACATTGTTTAAATTGTTTGCATTCTTTCGGTTTTAGGAATGTGGATATTTTGGAACAAGGGATCAAGAATAAATATAAGAGGGAAAGCCTCTTGACCAATGGAAAAATTCTTATCAGTGGATAATAAATTACAGTCGACATAAGTAATAATTTTAATTATCGAAATGAGCTATAAGGTAAGTGTGTCAGTTACTGTACCCTTAGATTATTTTCATTTATAGTGACGTATAATCATATTTAACCATATATATATCTACCTATATTATATAGATGTTAGCAGTTTTTATGAACATCAGCCGCCCCTTACCCCCCCCTCACCCCCCCCTCACCCCCCCTCCGACC
>JAPYZP010000980.1:0-20370 GCA_030522985.1 Torymus sinensis | reverse complement strand
ACATTTAAATGGGGAGTGAAATACCGAGCAAGAGACGTGACAGAAATGCGTTTAGAATTATTTCCAAGACACATGTGCAATATACAGTGAAAATTTACATTTTTTCTGGAAAACAAAGTAGTTTGTAGAAGTAAACCGTTTTTCCACACAAATTGTAGAAAGTTTCAGTATATATCTGTTAAAGTTTTACTCTGGGGTGTGAAAAGATTAACTTTGTTCATTAATAAGTATATTTTTCTCCACTTTCTCCCAACATCTCCTTAGTTCATAACGAAGTATATCATTAAAATTTAAATAATCAATAAATTTACCAGCGGCTATCACATTATTCAATTATAAACACGCAAATACCGCGTTTGAAATCTTTATTTGTACAGTCGAAATAAATGCATGTCTATTATGTATATCCATATAGTTTTTATCCCCTCATTATAGGAAAAGTCGAGCTATTAAGGACTTTTTATCTTCAAAGAAACAGTTTTTTCTACGGAGACCGTGAGAAGTTTCTCCATCTGTGATTGACTTCTCGGCGATGATGTAAACAAATTACGGATCGATGGGAAAATTCGCCTGTCCATTACACGCGTTTATATCAATATACGAATGACTTTTGTTGCGCTTCTAATTTTTCAATTTCATCGAAAATTAATATCATAATTATTTTATTCGCGCAGCGCGCGCAATTCCTGCAACGACTTATGTAAGCCGAGCGGTAAAGAGCCAGAAAAGGTGAAAAATATCGCCGTCGAGTTAGAGTTTCCCTGAACGGGTAATCCGCTGGTACACGCGGCGCGCATACGGGATGAGCGAGCGATCTTGACGCGCCAAAAGCCAGTACCACTCGGACAAGGTCGTACACCCAGATTAGAAACGACTGATTACATTTCACGCATGACAAAAGTTGAAGAAAAAAAAGGGACGTCTCAATTAGTTGGGATTTTTTGCCGGAGAGCACAAAGGCCGTCTAAAAATATGAAACCGAGAGAATATTCGAAGAAAGTTATCCTACTTGCGCGCACGTAACGCGCTTGTGGCTGAACAAAGGCCGCATTCAGTGTCTAACACCTCGTTCGCTTATTATCGGAATCATTGAAACCCCTGCTGCGAGGATTACGAGCTCCATTCGAGGAGGAAGGTGATGGTACATAGCGCTCTATGTGTGCACGCGCGCGCTCTGTGGGAAAGAGAGAGATGGATGGATGATAGAGACTGCCTGACGTAACGGCTACTATATATATATGTACACTTACTCTCTATATAACATGTCGCGCGAGGTGACGAGAAAAATTCGGAAAAGTGAGATGGAACGAGTCGATACGCAACGCTGCGCGCGACGCCTGCGCGCTCACATTTCTATAGATAACCATCTAATATCACGCTGCTTCTGCCGGCGCTGCACTGCGCGCTTATGATGTCCGTTGTCTTATGCAACGTACGCATTATTCGGCGGTTTTTTTCTTTCAAATTGCTTTTTTATTGGCCACGTCGTGTTGCTCGGCCCTTTCAAACCTTTCTTTGTTATGTCACGTGCGCGTGTGCTTTGGGAATATCAGCTTATAATGATCCTCGCGATGACACGGTGTTAATGATAGTCGTTTTCGTAGTGTGAAACTTATTAGTGAAGTCGTGCGGTCGCGGGCTTCGAAACCTTTTAAATTAATTTCTTTTTTTTTACAGATGAGTTATTATGATTAGGATGACATAAAGGTTATAGAATTATTAGTTGTAATTATTATGTAAGTGCGTATTATTTTTAAATATATCCACATTTGAAAATAAATGTGGAGAAAGTAATATATTATGCTTTCGCAGATGTACAGAAAATATTACCTTCATTTCTCTTGCGTCTTAAAGGAGCATTTCACAAATCATCATAATTTTATAAAGTTATGGCATATATGAAACGTTTTAAAACGCAAATCTTAAACTTACAAAATTTTTACGAATGCTATATGTATTAAAATAAATAAACAGATCAAAAGCTCTTCGATATAATTTACTAAGTATAGTTTTCTTATTTTTGTAAGTAGCTAAGAAGCATTGTCGAAAGCATTCCAAATGTTATGCTACACTTTTGTAAAAACTGTTCGCGGCAGCAGTTAGCGTAATGAATCTGCTTAAGTTAATGTAACCCTGTTTACACAAGACGTTTCTAATTACATGCCTTCTAAACTTCTGCATTTTATATCTGCGCGATGCACGAAAAAATGTAATACCGCGCAAAAATAGGCTGCGTTAGCCACTTTTCAGCTCGTTTTGAACGTAACTTGTTATTACTTTGCTGCCATTGCCGGCGGAATTACTTTGGCGCAATTTTCAGTTTTGCAAAGCAAGGAGAGAGAAATTGGTAAGTACATGCAAAATTAAAGCGAGCGGAAGCAGAAGAACTAATGAAGGGCAAAATATGCGACTGCCTATATGCGCTGTGTGCTATACCACAATAAACGTTGCGGAAATGAAGAGGAAAAAAGAGAAAGGTGCCCAGCTATCATGATACTATAACTACATCTTCAATAACTTGTGTTTGCGTATTTGTTTACTTTCTACTTTTTCTAATCTTTGTCAAAATTCATTGATGATTATTGCTCAAATTTGTTTTATTAATAATTTACTAAAAAATTTCTATATAAAAAGAATATTAAATTAATCATTTTTATAATGTTTGGATTTAATTAGGTTTAATTTAACTTAAATTCTTAAAATATGATTTTTGCAAATTCTTTATTAAGCAAAGTTTAATTAGTTACCTCTTTCGAAAAAAATTATTGCTTTAAAATTAGAAAATAACGGTTTTGCATATCGTTATTTTATATATCGTAATTATATTGATTTCCATAATAGTCTATTTAAATACAGTGAAATAAATATTATAAGGCTCGAATTTATAGTCAGTGCTCAGTGCTTAAACTTCCAATATGGCGGCAATGTTTTTGTATATCTATATATATATACATTAAAAGTTTGAGCACTGAGTATACTGACTATAAATTCGAGTCTAAGAATCACATCACCGTATTTCTCGAAAGAAAATAGCGTCCTCTTGTGCCGGAGCAGGGAACAGTGAAAGGAAGGTTTGCCAGTTTTGTATCGGTATGTATATTCGGTATCCTGCTCGGTTGGTATTACCGACCATTCAAAAGGACCGGTTTTATCCAAGATGAATTTCATAAGGTATATTAGAAATTATTCCATTCGCTACGAAAGGTAGGAGGCATTATCGACAGTAGAGAAAGGTGGACTGGAGATACTTTTTGGGCAGGTACAGGTAAATTGAAATGTATCAACAAGAGTTCTGCTCCAAACGAACTAGTCGTTAATGTATGAAATTGAATTTTCACATTTTTATTTTTAAAATTAAAACTTTTTACAGTGGAAAAAAGAGTATTTCAGTTAAGTAAAAGTAGAAATGTCATAAATGAAAAGTCAAGGAAATATTTTTGTATACGTAACAACGGAAAGAGGAAACAAAGAATTTTCATAAAGTGAAGGAAGAATAGCAGTCATACTCTAGCGGAAAAACTTATAATAGTCCATTGTTACAGTGTCAAAGTAAAATAAGGAAAGAGTTTTCTTTTTTTTATTTTTTTTTTTAAACTTTCAAAGATCCTAAAATTGGCGATTGAAAATTATATTTACATTGAAGATCTTAGATAAAAATATTATAATTAAATGTGATATTTAATAAAAACTAATTTAAAATTTTCATATCACAAATTATTATTGAAAAATTGTAATATCTAAATAGAATTAAATCGCAATATCACAAAAGGATATAAAAATAACTCTAAATTAACAGTTAAATTGTACGTAATGATGTAAGTATTTTTGGAATCTTAAAATTCCTAGTAATTCATTGGTATCGCTAGAGACGAAACTTTCATGGATGACAACTACGATAAAGGCAGCGAAATGCCTTAGCTAATGGGATTCAATAAAATAGTGAAATCTGCGCATGTACAGTATTCTCAGAATACTTATTATTTTTATTTAACTATGCGGTACCTATTAGGACATAAAAATTTATAGCAATGTAAACATTTTGAAACTTCTAAAGATATTTAGATTTACTTATGTATATAAATCTTCTATTACCTAATCGACATCGAACACGAAATTTTAGTTAATACATTCAGTGCTACAACGAAAATAAACGCTTTTGGCTAGTTGTTTGCTTTCAGTTAGAGTCATTTTACAAACGCTAACAAAGTTTGAAAAAGCACAAATTTCCTTCCATTTTATACCAAATTTATAACATTTGGTGAAAAATAATTCAGCATTATTATTCTTATGTAACAGTGATAGACACGCTAGTAAGCCAAAGTTTAAAAAAGAGTCCATATATCATTGGAGGTGTTAAATTAATTATGATATCTATATAGTTACATGTATTATTTCATATTTATGTATGTTTTTATATGTAATTTCGATTATAACTTGTAGTGCGAAAAATGCAAAAAAATATCAATCTATGGGTAAATGAAAGTATGTTTTTCTTACTCAAACTTTTTATATCAACGCTTTCATTAAAATATGTCTTCAACATAACATCTTAAGACATCATTGTTTTGACGTGAGAGCAGTTTTCAGAATTTATTAAGAAGAAAGTCTCCTCACATAAATTTACGCGTCCTGTAAAATACGAGTTGCAGCGCGATTCAGGAGTAGCAATTAGGGCCACGTATACGTTAATTGATTCCGCATGCATGTACTGTTTTTAAAGAGCAGCCAGGTGACTTCATAAAGTGATTCATCTCACTCGGCTCTTACAATATTAATGCCTCGCGCTCGAGAGATGTGTGCATGCCCACACCGACTGAACTACATCAAAATAGCAGGATCGTCGTGTACGCGATGCTTATCTGCACTAAATTCACTTAATTCTTGATTTATATAACTAACGAAGCATGTCGGGGCTCGAAAAGATTGCCGTTTATCTCGTGACCTTCATCGCTTACGCTATAGGTAACACGCGCGTTATATGCAAAGCGGCTTTATTAAAATTATTACGATGCACACCTAACTCTTATATTTTATAAAGATGCGCGTCACAAACATTCTTCCAAATCTATTTCCAATGAATTTCAAACTCATTTTGCGTGAAAGCGAGCGCATTCTTCGCGTTGTGTTTGCGCTTTCCCGATAACATAATTGACCGGGGGCCCCATGGGAGAGAAGAATTTCGGCGCCACTGAATGACGGGCTCGAAATAGCCGCAGGTAACGGCACATCCCTTGGTGAAAAACGCGCCTACTTAAGGTCGGGGCCGAAGGTCGGTGCATTAGTGCAGTGCCAATAGCCAAAGAGGAATCATCCTAGTGTATTGACGAGACTTTTTCCAGCAAAATGTTAAAATACGTGAGTATTCAAGTTTCCGATAGGATTTTGAGAGATTCCTGTGATTATGCAAATATTTATTCAAGTGTTTACTTAATTTATTTTCTTCTTTTTTTTTATAATTTGCATTCGGGAGCAGTAGCAGAAAATAAATTCATAATTTTAGAAGTGTTTATCCTTAAACAGTATATAATTTAAAAACTAAATACCCAGAAAGAAGTGTAAATTACATAATTGTTGTATTAAATCAAACCCAAAACGATCGTGATCAATTGTGTCGCCGCCGCCGCAGCAAATTATCGAACGTTAAAAATTACGTCAGTTCACGAAAAATCGATATAAGCTAAGAGAGGGGGAGAGGGGAAAAAAAATGATTTGCCACACGCAACGCGGCGCGCTCGCTAGGGAGAAATTCGCGTCGTAAAATTGCAATCCTGCCGCGGTATTGCGCGCGCTCGGGGAGAACGGCAAATCACTTTTGGCGCGCTGATGGCGCGTCGCGTAATGTAACAATAATTAGGTCCGTGCGCGCTCGCGCGCGCCATGCAAATTGAGAGACTACCTCGGAATGCATCTCGCTAATAACGGGATCCCAGAGCGCAAGCGGAGTGAAAAAAGCTGATGCACCTGTCTATTCCTCAATTTTTCCTCTCGCGCGCGCGCTCCTTGATTATGGTTCTCAGAGCTTTTCCGCGTGTCCATCATTAGAGATTCTCTCTCCGCGTTTAATTTATTAGATTGCATGTAATTTCGCTGTATTCTCTCACCGTACGTACGTGCCTCTCTATATATATATGTGGGTAAAATGAATCAAATTTGTGTACACGAGTAGGCGCATGCAAATATTTCGTAGAAAATAGAACAGTTTACGTAATGCAGTATAATTATTCGTAACGCTCTTCATGGCCCATATACTTTTTACGTTTATAAATTACGCAAATCCTTAATCATCCTCGGTGCACACACACACACACGCTCTTCTGTCATAATCCCCGTAATATGAAAAAAAGAAGCATTAGCCGAGAAATTAATAAAAGTTGCGCGTACGAAATCCACGCGATGAAAAAAAATCCAATCTTTTTCAGGCACTATGGCTGTCATTAGCGTGCGCAATGCTTTTCCACGCGTCGGAGTCATCGCCGGCAGCGAGTCATCGCCAGCCGCGGAGCATCTGGCCGTTTTCGAGCTCGGAGCAGGAGCCGGAGACCGAGCCGCTGATCGACGAGGAGCATCAGCTGCTGCTGGAGAAGGCGGGTCTGGGCAAAACGTTCAACCTGAGCAGCCACCCCCTGTGGAAGGTGCACAAGTACCACGGGATCGATCTGAAGCCAGTGCAGATCCAAACGGAGATCATCAAGAGTCCGCAGCTGGATGTGAGAAACCTGCCGACTGCCAGTGCGGTACCAACGAGCTCCGAGATTCCGGAAGTCGAGGGTAAGGCTATTGATAGCGTTACGGAGGGGCTGGTGGATCTGACTTTCCTGGACGACCTGGGCGGTCTGGCCTGGCTTCTGCCCGAGCCGAAGGAGGGCGAGAGTTTTGAAAATGTCGACGAGGCGACGGATCTGATTGCCGACGCGATAAAGAAGGAGGAGGAGGAGCATCCCGGATTTTTCAACAAACTCTGGTCGAAACTCTGGGGCCCGACTGTCGAAACCGAAACAACCACCACCACCACCATGGAAACTCCCATCGTTATCGAGCAGCCAGAAAGCACGACCAGCTTGAGCTCGAAACTATCATTCATCTCGTCGATGTTCGGCTTCGGCCAGAACCAGCCAGACGAAACGACGGAAAAGAAGGATGATACCTTGACGATCTACCTGCCGGAGACGCAGGGCAATTACGTGGCAGTTATCGTCCCGTCGGAGCAGATTAACGAGCAGGTGGTGCCCCATAGCCAATTCCTACCGGCCGAGCTGATCCGAGCGCAGACAGGGCAGAAGTCAAATCCGCTGCCGACGCAGCGGGAGCCGGAGGGATTCCGCCAAGTCGCGAGCACCACGGCGCCGAGACTCTTCGAGCCCACCGACTCTCCGGCCAATCACGCAGGTATGTCAGAGAGAAAAAAAAAGAGAGTCATTTTTCTTACTTTTCCACGCCGGCTTTTTATTACCAGGAAGAGAATCCGCGCACCGGCTTCCCTTTCCTTCGCCGCGCACTCGTTTCATGCGTAATTAATTGCGCGCCTCGAGAATCGCGATTCTCGACCTCGCGAGTTGTGTTACTGGGCGAGTATATGTATACACGGTATGTATACGTGTGCGAAAAAGATGAAAGCGTCGAGACGTGTTCCGTATAAAAGTGAAACCGAATGATCTGCCGTCTATGAAATCTTTCGTTTATTTTTTTTATTTTTCGTATAATAAATATATAGTATATTCGCTTTATAGAAAGTATCGGTCGTTTGTTATTTATTGAAATAATTAATATTGGTTTTACCGAAGTTTGTACATTATAATGTGTATGTAAATCTTTGTTACGGCCGCGTGTAATATTTAATAATAATGATTACGTTTTATATGGGGCTCGGTGAAACATTGGACATTATACACAATAAATAACGCGTATGATTAAATTGTCACAAAAGCATGAATCACGCGGTTGCCTTGACATCGTTAAAGAGAAACGTGTTCAATTACCAAAAACGAATCAAATACATTAATACTGATGACTAAGGGAAAGTATCAATATTATCGGTTCAAAAGGATTTCGGAATTAGCCAATAGGAGGCATTGTATTAGAGAACTTTTTTTTTTCGTAAGTGCGATACTGATGCCCAAAATTGCCTTAATCAAATCGAGATCTGCGCGAACTTTCTTTTCATTCTGGATTATATTGTAGCTGAAAGTATTTTGTAACGTTAATCTAAAATCGGGATGCGGAATGCCGGTGTATTCAAGTGTCAAAAATTTGTTTTCATTACAATCATAATTTTCGACTACATTCGAAAAGAATGAGTTTCGGAATACATTAATTAATTAAGAATTCGTTCATTGTGATTAAATCTGTAGCACGAAAGCTATATTGTACTGGAGTCTAATAATAGTATGAAGAACACGCGCTTTATTCTAAAATAAAACAATACAATACGGTGAAATCTTTTCTCTTTTATGAGAATTGTGGCAGAGTCCAAACTAACAAGTTCAGTACTAACATTTAAATCACTACTTTTATAAAAAAAATTCTAAAATTACCCTCTTTCGCTAAACATAACGTAATTATGCGCTATTTTCTTATTTCGAACCGTAATCTCGATAATAATTGAAAAAAAAAGCCCGTCTCATCCACCTGCCCCAACAAAATCCAGCAAGCGCAACATAACTCCGCGAAATATAGGTCGCAGTATACGCCGGCAAATAAAAGATCGATTAATCACCGCTAAGTTGGCAATAATTTTACCTCGATTACAGAACAAGTGCCGGCGAACCAGGTCAGACAGCCGGTGGCTCAGTGGCCGGTGGCCGGTGGCGGCTCGCAGGCCTGGATCCAGTCCTGGACCCCGCACGCCTCGTACAACGTGCACGTGCAAGGACCGCCAACCGGCAGCAGTGACAATCCTCAGCCCGCGGTCGAGTTGGAGACACCAGCTGACGCCTATCAGCGGAAGATCTCCGAAACCGAGGAGCACGAGATTGTGGCCGAGAGTCAAGTTCAAGAGGAGAGCGTGCAGCCGGAAGTAACAACGACAACGACAACGACGACGACAACGACGACGACCGCGAGGACGACGGAAGAAGGGATGATCGCGGCGGTGATCGAGGACGTGAAGAAGAACGGGCTTGAGCGAGCGAGGGAGATACTCCAGAATTTCAATCTGCCGGAGGGTCTGAGGAAGAAGCTGCAGATCAGCAAGCAGGACATCGAGGCGATCCTCAACAACAAGGAGAGCCACGAGAACGCAACCAAGAGACTGAGGGCGTTGCAGCCCGATTTTGATAGGCGCAAGGAGCAGTTGAGCTACGTCTACCCCAGCGTCGCCAGACAGAATATTTAAGAGGGGAGATTTGCGCGCGGGGCTAGATGTTATTTATTTTCTCATATGTAACTAAATTATTTCTCATCAATTGTATACACGTCAATATTGGGTCATTGTATAGAGTGTGGCAATAAACTTTTTTTAATCTTTTATTTGAGCGAGGTTTTTAATAAAACTGCATGTTACGTCAGAGTTTCGGAATGAAGCTCTGATTTTTTATTGACATATATTACCAGGAACTAAGACATATAAGCGATGGAAGAAAAAGTCAGCGAAACCGAGAGTGCGTAAGATGGTTCTGAAACGGCGCGGGGCTACCGAGAAAATCAAACTAATTACATAACAATGCAGTAGTAGCTGAACTTTCAGCAGCCGGCGGTGGAGATGGTTCTTTTTTTTCTCCTTCGTCATTCAGGATGTTAGGAAAAGGCCGATTTTCCGCGCGGGGAAAATTAATTAATGCAACAACCCAGCGTGAGCTGCGCAGGTATACATATGTTTATAATACACATATTCCATCGCCGCGCGCGTCCTTTCTCATGGACTTTACTTCACACCGCGCCACTCGTTGGTATATAGGTATATATGACAGTGGGAGATCTTACGCCACTGGCGCGATCGCATCGCTCGCTCCCCGTGTTTAATTACATTATACACGCGCGTTAAATGGAAAGTTTAGGCGAATTCTCATTTTCCAATTCTCCTCGATATATATATATAATAAATATGAATTGGCCGCGGCGGTGTACCGACTTTTCGCACGCGCGCGTTACACTTAAATCCGTCAGAGCGCGTGAAAGTAAAAGGATCGTCAAGTACGTGCCTCGCGGGCGACAGGTAGCAATAAAAGCGTATAAAAATGCTCCCCGTCTAGAAAAGGAGACGAGCCGCGCGCTCGCACACGCAATTCTACCGCGCAGCGCTATATCTAAATCAAAGGATATAAGTCGCGCGCTCAAAGTGGCTCGTTAGAAGAGCAAAGAGCGAGTTTTTCTCGCGATGTTACCTCACGTCTCTCGCGCGGCGCATCCACGGCATAGTCCACGGCTTCTTGCGCCAGCGCGAGCGCGCGTAATCCAGTTCCGGACGGGGCCACTGCTACTGCTCATCGCCCTGCTCCCGTAGGCAAACGCGTTGATTTTGCAACTCTCTGCATGTGTGTATACGTCTGTCTGTGTGTGTGCATATATACACACTATGCGCTCGGCCCGTAATTAGTTTGACTTTCACCCGGGCGCAGCGGCTGCGCGCACAGTGAAAATGTGCTGCAGCTGCTGCGGTGATGCAGGCTCGATCTTCATGCATATACATACACTTTTAATGACGCGGCCGAATTCGAAATCAAGGACTCGTCACGAGCGCGTGCATCTTTCCGCAGTGAAATCGGCTTTTTACATATGCGACCGCTGCTGCGTAAATAAAGGGGTCGTTTGTCTCTCTTTCTCGCGCACGCGGCGCTCCGAGTGAGCGGCGAGTGTGCGCCGATTTTTCTCCAAAGGTCACGTGTGTAGTCTGCAGGTGCTTTCCTATAGCGCTGCCGGGTTTCGAGAGGAGTAACTTTATAGGCTCAGGTGGCCGCGGCGATTAGGAATTCGCCGAACCGCCGGGAAACGTTAAAGTTTAATGGCCGGGGGTATCGTTTTCGAAGAGTTTAACGTGGCGCATTAGTGAATCACGCGCAGAAGCGCCGCGCGCTGGTATAATTAAAAAGTCATTATTCACGCCATTCAATTGCGCGAAAGGAGATCGAATTGATTTTTCATTGGCGTTCCTTTTATTACCGCTGAGGATTCTCTCGCTCGCTCTCTCGTGACCGCTCAGCGGTTTCGCAATGCTCCGGCGGCGGCGGCGGCTAAAAATTTATGCGCTAGAAACGCGCAACGAGCAAATTCGCAAAAACCATAAAAACATCCTACGGATTTACGCGCGTCATGAATCACGCGTGGATCTTTCAGGGGAGGTCTAGATTTTTTACCGTCGATGAAAAGTTTTATTTTCCATTGTGCGACCGAGAGAGTGAGAGTTTTCGTAAATTCTTCGCTCGCTTCTTCAATCCTATCTATCGATCAAGAATATTCAAATGATATGTGTTATTAAATCAACTCGCTTTTGTTTTGAATAAATCTGATAAAATTGAGTCTATCGGGCGGCTCGGATCTTATTATGAACAAATTTAATTATTATTTCGTGATTTATGAATGGGTAATTCTTTCGTTATCGATCGGAATTCCTCGGGAAGAATAAAGATCAATTTCTCATGCATCTTCTCTCGATTTGTAATTACCGGGCTTTTGAAAAGTGAAATTTGCATAAAATTTTAATACCATTCATAAAGCGAAACATAACTTTCAATTATATAAGTTTGGGGCATATACGAATTCAATTTTTCTTATCGATCATTGTAAAGATCGGAAAAAAGAGATTCCCATTCAATCTTTCCGTGAAAGTTATTTGTAATGAAACCTACTTTTTACGATCTATAAAATTAGCGAGAGATACACGCTGCTGATAATAATGGCAACTGAAATATTTTTACGTTGACTAAAGAAATATTTTGCCAAAAATATTCGGCGATAAACGGGTGAATGAAAAACGGGCCAATTTCGGAGGTATTTTTATATACTCTCCGCAAAAAACGGGGAAAATTTTTTGGTTAATTTCCCGTAACAACAAAATGAGCAATGATTACGGCTACATAAAACCTGATTAATAACGAGTTAGGTGAAATCGTTTCGCGCTCTTAGTCCCGACGTCTTATTATAATCGCGCGTCTCTCGCGCTCGCGCGAACGACGCGTATATAGTCCACGAGCGCGAAAGTTGCGAGGGAACGAAATTTAAGGCAATCGCGTCTACTCATTCCGCATTCTGCGGGACTTGCGTGCGTGTATGCGTAAAGTAACCTCGCGAGCGGATGCTTTTTTTTCCACTCGGCGAGGAATGCAAATATTCCAGAAAAGGAGTTTCTATTAAATCGCACTTACTTCGCGCGCGTGTGTATAGCGCTTCGTTCACAATCAGGGCGTTTATAAGCGCGTAATCTGCATAGAGCGAGGATTGCGTAGACGTGAATAATGGAGAATCGGAAAATTGTTTTGGCGCAATTGCCTTTGTGCATGTGTTATATATCGCATTGTAAGTCATTGTAAAAAATGAAATGATGAGTCAAAATTATTGAAGTCTGAAAGTCATGCTTTCTTCGCCGCGCGATGTTATACAATGATTATAGCATTTTTTTCAGAGCGAGTGCATTGTGCTTTGAAGTTGCGGTGCGAGTCAAAACTTGCAATTCAGCAATCATTTCTATTCACGCCAGCCACGGCGCTGATCTTTTATTTTTTTCTTTTCAAATCCATTTGATTGAAACGATGTAACGTGTGCAACACGAAGTAATCGTCATTCTGCCAGTCAATTTATGTGAAAGATAAAGTGTTTGAATTCCCTATTGTCTTCGTCGCGAAGTTTATGTGCTTCTGATTCGACCGTAATCTCAAGTATTTGAAGAAAGTTTCACTTATTCAAATGATCTTTAACCACTATTTCAAAGCTTTTTTCGCAATTACCCATTCCGACGTGTTTCCTTCTCTCCGCAGCAGCTCTCGAAGAGCCGCAAAGCAATCTTCCTTCCAGAAAGCCGGCCTTAAAAGCTGGCTACACTCGAACGAACGTTCAAATTTAATAATTTCGAGCCGTATAATTGCATCAGTTTCACTCTCCCATTGTTCTTTAAAATCCATGCCGCTCGTCCCTTGACTTAACAGCCGAACACCTCCGAGAAAAAAGAATTAGACCCGTTTAAAATTACGCCTATAGGAATAAAAAGACGTGAGTTGCGCTTAAAAATGTATCCGATCTATCTCTCGCTGACGCGCGCGCTCGCACCAATTTACGAAATTGTGTCTATTTGGTAAGAATCTCGACACGCGCGCCAGCGGAGTGTGGGGAGAGAGAGAGAGAGAATAGGCGAATGAGTGTACTTAGGAGTCGCCATAGCGGCTCAATTAACGCTGCGCGAACTAAACGCCGGCGCTCCGGCACGCGAGAAAGTGCATTGCGGCGGCAGTGATATCTCGCGCGCAGGGGTCGCGCCGTTCCTTTTTTTTCGTATGCTCGTAAGGAACAAGGCCGTTGCTCTTTCATTCATTTTTTGTTTCGGAGCTATACGCGCATCGCAACGATGCGAGAGCCGATAATCGGCCATCATATCAGTTTTTTGAGTAGAAAGTAAAAGAAGGGATAATAATGCAGTGATAAAGAAATTATTTGAATATAGGGGGAGATTTGAGCTAGAGGAAGCGTAAGCGCGCGCTTTCACTGTGTGCCGGCTCGCGGTTCCTTATGGCTCTCGCACGGCAGTAGATGTACGCGTATATAGCCTTTTCACCACGGCAACAAGGACATTTCGGTATATCGTTCCGAGGTGCAAATTGTAGCAGTCGGATGTACTTGGCGCCGTGGCGATAAACGAGAGGAACGTGCGCGCGCACGCGGTTTGCTCGTAACCGTTCTGACGGCATTATGAAATGATGAGGGGTGCGTGTGGTCACGAGGAAGTGGAAACACTTGACGATCGCGCCGTTCAAATAGTTGTTTCGCTTGATGGGATACTTATCGGGAGTCGTGAATAAAATTATGGAGAGAATTCGATTAACTGCTTTTTGCTTTTATACATAGCAGAGCCTATTTCTGTTGTAGAACAGCGGTGTCAAAACAAAATAAGGAAAGAGTTTTAATTATGCTAATGTCGTTAAATATAGACGACGATGTAGGTAGCGTGTATATCGGACGTTGCATTTCGGAAATAAAACAAGTTTGATGTGCTCAATCATCAACGGTTGTTTACTGCGCGCGAGCGCTGAGTTTAGAGGCCTACATATTTATTTGAGTGATCATTTGCGCTTCATTTACGTAACCTTTATTCTCTTCCGTTATAATTCTAACGTTTTCTAATTGATCGTTATGCGCGTCAGTGATATAATAACTTTTGATTTATGAAAATATTAACGAAGTATAAAACGTATTAGAGCAGATAAATCACAGATAGTACATATAATAAATTAATTGTTTACATTTCGCCTATCAGCTAATCTAAAAATTGTAATCAAAACGAGAGAATTTTCAATCACTTTGAGAAAGTATAAGACCTATACTTTCGATGCTGCGCGCGTGCAACTGTGGGAAAGCTCTCAATGAACGCGAAGCTACATCACTGTACAGACCGTCGCAACCCCGTAATTGGAGCGTTGTTCTCTCTCCGCTACCGGCTTTGCGCTCTCGCCGCGATAGATGACCCGCCATTTATCGCGCTCTAAACACTATTCACTCGCGGCTATACGGCGGCGGCGATCCGCACGTGAGAGTTGCCCAAGTTCGATGCTGCCGCACTGTTGCTCGCGAATTTCGCGGGTATCCGGTTACACACACATATACGTACACATACGCATCGTGCGTTATACACGTGGCAATGACGCGCGGAGCGAAAGCCGCGGATGGCTTGTTTTTAGACCTTTCGAAATTTCTTGTTTATAAAGCGCGCGCGGCTTTTTTACGAACATTTTTATGCTAATCGATTCGCTCGCCCGAAATTCCGGGCTCATTACGCTCGCGCGCGCGACCACGTTTATAAGAGTATAAAGGTCGAGAGTGCCTAATTGGCGATTAAACTCTCTTTTTCCTTTTCACTGTGGAGCTAGACAAATTTGCTTTGCAGAGAACGCCCTTGTGACGCGCGTGTGTATAGCGGACGAGTGACGAAAGCGAGATCGTAATTGTGTGCTCACGGGACGTTTTGATGACGGCCGCGGCGGCGAGGATTTACACCTCGCGGTTTTTTACGCGCCGCGCTCTACTTTTCTATGCGATATACTCATTTCGTAATTAATAACCCAGTGGGCTCGAACTATGGGCACGATGGGTGCGCAACGCCACTCGCTGTTATATATTATACACATATAGCTGAAAGCTTTTGACGAAAAAAGCACGCGCGCGTATCCGTTTTCTCCATACATATACCTGTCGGCGCGTGCGTGCACGAAAATTCCGGCGATATTTTTCAAAGCAGCGGCGGCCGAGCAGCAATCTAATTTCTGAAGCGAAATGAAAATTTTAATTGGCATGCAGCGTGAATTGCGCCAGTAGGAGAGCAGAGAGCTGGGCAACAAACGATCTGCAGTCTAATTGTTTCCAAGTGTGCACACTCGAGCGCTCGCGCGAGCGCGCTTCTACGGAAATACTTTAATTGCTCGGCGTATTATCAAATTTCTTCACGCGTCCGAATTAAACGCGGCCTTACGGAACGTCGAGGAGTTTTTCGCCACTCTCCTGCGCGAACGTGATCCGCGTTTAATTTACGATCCCGCGGTGTAATACGTATACACGCGTGGTCACCTTGGTGGCCACGAAAAAACAGCGAGGCTTAATATGCGGCTTGCATATATAGAAGAATTTCACTCGGTATTTACAACTGCGCCTTTTCCGAAGCGGGAAACACACGCGGGATTTACGAGCGGCGCGCGCGGGCAGAGAAAAATGTATATATATCCATCACTCTCGGAGGGAGAGTAGTGACACAATGTAAAAATTTCACGTTCGCCGATCTTTAGCGAGCAAGCGCGAGTGTTGCGCAAGCCGCGTCGGTTATGGGAATGAAAAAAGGTGCACTTACTTCATTCGCTGATTGGCCTGAACGGGAAAATTTCGAGTGACCGCGGAGAGGAGCTTTCATATTATACGTAGAACAAGCGCGCTTTTGCATTGTTTACTCAATCCCTCGGCAGCGAATGATTTACGGTGGCTGCAGTTAACTGGAATTCCCTCTCGATTACGATAGCTCAGGCCTGGGACGGATCGTTAGACGCGGAATAGAAGGATTATTATTATTTGCTATTGGTTATTTATAGCGGCCTGTGGATGATGATGCGTAATACCGATAGCCGCGCACGTGCGTCGAGAAAAGCGCTCTGGAGTAGTGTCGCTAATTGATGTTTGCGAGGTCTGCACGAAAGTCAAGCGGGTTATAGAACCGATGTAACATCTCGTGCCGCCGGTGCAATGGGTCAAAAAATTTTGCAATTTTGATACTATTGCGCGAGAGGGAAGAAGAGAGTATATGTACGCGTGAAAGTATCTTCGCGAGATATTGCACTACAGCTTGCGAAATCGTTGTGTACTGGCGGAGAGCGAGAGAAGGTTATATTAAAAAGATTTAACTATGATTAGTACGTTCGGCGGGGAGGGAAAACAAGCTGATAGTAGTCGGGCTCGATGATTTCGCGGCTCGGAGTTAATTTGTCGGGATAAAAAATCCAGCTCTCATCGTTACGGTGTAATTCCTGGTTCGGCGTGAACTCGAGCTCTGCATGAGTTTGCGTGATGGGCATCTCAACGCGAGAGTGAGAGAATATGTAACTATCACTTTCAGCTTTTCGCACTTTGCTCGACGGGCGATAAACGTGATCGTAACTGTTTTCACTGCGCTAACCCGCGCGCCCGGGAGCTTCTAAACTATGTACGCGAAGAGCGTAAAAATACTTTTATTTCTCTGAAAAGAGAAATGAAATTTGCCTAGCGCTCTCGGGTTTCAAAATATATTTATTACAAAAACATGCGGTTTGTTCTGTTGAGCGGTTTTTTGATTGATGTTGTTTCTATGTTTTAAGGGTATATATATACGGATATACGCGACGGTGGTGAATAATTTACTCGCGACTTAACATATATGAATTATTATTTCTCAAGCGCGCCCAGTCATGAAATTTTCGTATGGATGTTTGTTTGGATGTTTATGTAATTGACTTAACTCCGTATAAAGTAAGTACGTGCGGAGAGCGAAGCGATTTCGATTTACTTTCTTTTATTTGATTGTGGATTGTTATTTAACCGGCGGGCTATAATTGTAATTATTTTGGGAATTTATGCATTAAAAAAACAGATAGCTAGAACATTCTTTTATTATTCAATAAAAATGAAGGAACGAGCAGATTAAGTAATTTATTTCTTTCAATAGTATTTAATTTTAATTACCATTGGAAAAATGTAGTTAATTTTAGGTGCACGCAATTATGCATGAGATTAAAACGGGATCTATTTACAATTACATACACGGATGTTTAAATTTAATAATACAGTATTGCATAATATATAAATTCTGCAAAATTTTATGAAGCATTAAAGAATTATTATCGAGAAGCATTTTACGGATTATTCATTAAAGCTCGTGCAGTAGGTCAGCGCATTTCCGCACGAGAAAGCAACCCAAGAGCGAATGTTAAAAAAATAAATATAATAAGCTATAAAATATGATTTCAAGCGCAGACACAATAATGGTATCTAAGTGGTACCATCTGAGCAATTTTGCAAGCGGGATTAGCGCACTTAAGGGTTTATGCCCCCCCGTGTCGCAACTCTCTCAATTAAGCCCCGCAATTACTGTCGAAAAGTATTTTTCCAGCGGCCGATGTTAAAAAAGCCTCGCATTTATCCTATTAATTAATCTGACTCTGAAGGACCTTACCTTCCAGCCCTGCCCAGTAGTTAACGATCATCGCTCGCGCGTTGGGGGCGAGCATAGCGAAAGCGTTGGCGAGACAGCGGCGTGTAGCTACTTATGTATAGCAGGTGTCGATATCCCGGAACGACTCAATCCGTTAGCTCGCGCGCGAGATAAGCTGCCAAACGGCGCGCGCGCGCTCGCTCGGCGAGCTTTTACTCCGCGTGCGGCCGCGCGCGTCCCGCGTACAAATGTGCGCAGGCCAGTGCGAATATTGCAACACGCGCGCGTTTTCTATCGATTTGGCTGCACGCGCGCTCGTCGCATTGTTTGCCATGCGCGCCGTTTTTCCTCGGCTCTCGTTATCCCGCGCGCGAATCGCTCGCAGCTCTGTGCAAGTGCTCTCTCGCGCCCCCCTTTACTTTTTCCCTCCGCGCCGCGGCAAGAGTCACGCGCGCGCCTCTTCGACTTTCGCCTTCGGGTATATATCTGCACGCCTCTCCCTCTCCCGGCTTGTTGTGTACTGCAGCGTGCGTGTGTATCGCTCTCCTTTTTCTTTGTGCGCGGCTCTTCTCTCTCTCTCTCTCCCCCCGTCGGCGAGGAGAGCGAACCCCTAAAACGGCCGCCGCTCTCGGATGAGCTACTCTCCTTCCGCTCGCGCCATTTTTGCGGCGGGGCGATCGGCCGCGAGGTATATAAGCTGCCGCGGCCCGCCGGAGGAGCGAGCACGCACGCGAGTCGGCCAGTGTGTGGACCCGGTGAAAGAACAGGAGCGAGTACTCAACTCTACTTACGTGCCAGAGCAGTTAAAGTTTGCGCGAGGACGTGACCACTGAGGAACGCACCCAAGAGAACCGACAGAATGAAGGCCTTCATCGTAAGTACACAAGTGCGCGAGCTTGCGAGAGATTCGACGCCGACGACCAGTGCTTTTGTCTGCGGTTCTGTGTTCCTTTCGCGGGAGACACGCTTATGTGTTTGCGACGACGACGAAAAAAAAAGTGACGCTTCTCACGCGGTGCCGTTTCTAGATTATAGTCGGATTTTCTCAGGGAAATAAAGTGCCGTCAAGAGAACGAACGGAAAAAGTCGCCCGTGCAGACCGTTATACACATTGCATCCCAAAAAGAATCGAGTCGAGCACGGTTAGTGAGCCGGAAAATTGTATAGGAAGTTGGGTGAGAGAGAGAGAGGACACACAACTTTATGGTCGGTGCAAAAGTGCTGCTGGTGTGCCGCGATCTTATTTGTCGAGCTATGGAAAAAAAGAAACGTCGATAATTCTAGTTATTATACGGCACCGCGCTTTGATCGGATCGGCCCGCTTCATTGATTACGGATTAATGCCGAGTTTTACCGCTATATACGCGGCTGAAAAAAGCCGTCCGCGCCTTTTCGCGAGAACGAGTTTTCCTTTATTTTGGGCCCCCGCCGCGTGGCCGATATCCTATTTACGCGGCGAGAGTGAACTTTTGCAGCGCGGATGCAGTGTATATCGCGCGCGGAAAAATATATAATTATGATAATTCGGTTGATCGGTTCGAGGCGAGGTGATGCCGGTATTCCTGCTGTAACTTGAGATATCTGAGCGTTGCAATTATCTTGTGGATCGTGAGTACGTTATGGAAACTTTTTATTCGGATAAAAATTCGTATAGAAATCTTATAATTTAGATGCTTCCCTGATATTGCGAAGAAAGGTGATATTATTCTGTATTTTATAACTATAAAAATTCTACATGTATGTGTAGTCGTATATAATGTTGAATTTTTCAATTAAAAAAAATATTTTTATATAATAATGAATTAAAATCAGGTTTAACGAGAAATGTAACGAAAGTGGTTTCATTTTTTGGTTATAAGTAAACAACTTATATTTTATACGTAAAATTGAAGTTTATAATAAGTAAACAATTATTTCGTAAATTATATAACATTTCCAAAAAATCTGATCTATTTAAATACTGAATATTTCAAAAGTATTTAAAGCCATTTTCCAAGTTAAACCCTATTTTTAATTTAATTTATTTCAGATTTATTTTAAGAAAATCAAAGATTAAACATTAATTTTTGTTTTTATATTATACAACGCTCTTAGACCACGTCATTAATTTACTCTAGACACTGGATCAATTAATAGATTAAATAACAAGTACACATCTACCCTGTATAGAAACCAATCCACTTGTAATCATCCAATTACCTCGCGACACCTATTAGCAGCCGATTAACAAAAATAAGAGTCAAGAGAAATCGTCGCTCCAAAGATCTCATCAAGCCAAAGAAAAAAAAAGTGAACCGCATTCGATTTAAAAGAGAAAAAAAAGAAAGAAGTCGGACACGCGTCTTATCGTCCGATTGAATAAAAGAACGTCTGAGCTACATAAACCGAAAAGAAATCGCAAGCGCGAGCGAGTCTCAGTCTCTTAAAAATCTCACTGTAGAGCAGAATCTCTCCTCTCCCACTTTATTTCCAGCACATTACGAACGAAATCGAAACCGAAATTGAAATCCCCGTGGCGCCAGCACTCGCGCGCGTGACCGGCCTGCATCGATTACGCAACGCGCGTA
>JAPYZP010000979.1:0-20581 GCA_030522985.1 Torymus sinensis | reverse complement strand
GGTTCGGCCTACACCTACCTTATCGACCTTCCTATTTCCCTAACACTGCTTCGCATTCGCCCAGGTTTGCACCTGAAAGGCAAGGGAAAACCCGGGATTTCACTGAAGGGAAATCCCGGGGAAAAAACCCGCCTTAAAGCAGCCGGTGTCTTGGTACTTTTCCCGATGAAAAACAGCCCGAAAAAAAATCCGAGTTGATTTCACCGGGAATCGAACCCACGACCCCTGGAACGACGTTGTTTCCGTGACTAGCATGCTAACCACTGAGCCAACGTCGCTCTCATTAGATTTTTAATTAGATTATTTAATTTTTATCACAGGAACAATAATTTACTATCCGTTACATATTAATATAATTAGTTTTAAATGCTTTGACAAAATTGTAATCGCTTCATGCTCTTCTATGTGTGTGCGTGTCTGTGTGTATGTGAATTTTATTGTACAATGGATATTAAGACATTATTATCACATATCTCGAAAAAACACGTTGAATTACATTTTAAAAAGATTCATTTAAGGTTGTTCAAACATCAAAATTGACGTAAAATATATAAACATTTATTTTATCTACTTATTCAAATATTATAATACGAGTGATGATGTAATGGATATGAAAAGTACTTCAATTGTTGAACAAGATATCGTCATCTAAATGAAAAATTAATTTTACAAAGCACTGGATTTTTTTTATTTTATATCTCAATTCGAAAAAAAAAAACGTTTATAATATATTTAACGTCAATTTTGGCGTTCGAACCACCTTGGCAAAAGAGAATCGGTACATTATTAAACAAATAATTAAATAGTATTTTTTTTAAGTTAGCAATGTAATACCTATTAATATAATTCAAAAACCAATCATGAGGTTTTAGCTTTTGTTTCTGATATCAATTGCAGTGCGATTGATCCAAACTGCGAGAGGGATGCATCAGTGTATGCATTGATAATAAGGCATTTAGAATAGCGTGAATAAATTATACCACGTTAAATTCTATTTAGAGGAATACTGATAACTGCACTTTCAGAGCTCATCCGAAAATATATGATCATGGATATCTTTTGTTCAAATAATATATTTTTCACAATAGTCATAAAGTTATATAACCCTTTATAAAATTTTATTTTCACTCGAATACAAAAGAAAATTATAGTATAACATTGAAACGGAAATCGGAAATTGTATCGTTTGAAGTCAATTCGAGGTAATAGAATTGTCGAAAGATACCATATCCAAGGATTGAAATATTTTAATTCCAATCTTGTCTTCTGAAGCGCAATTTTTTTTTAAAAAAGGGTTGACCCGAAGAAGTGAAACCTCTATATTAGATTCAATCTGTGATTGGCCCTTGGATAAAAGGCGTAAGAATTCAAAAAATTAATATTGGTTGTAGCTTAAAAAAAATAAATAACATGTTTTAATGATTTGTTAAAGTGATGTTAAGAAGTAGTAAAACTTTTCAAAACACAATACGATTAGTTATTAAATGTCACAGTAAAATTCAAAACAATAAGCAATATATTATATTACAAGAATTAATTATGGTAATATTAGAATAAATAGTGTTAATATTATGTTCAGATTTTATTTATTTGATACTTCGTAAAAAAAAATGCGAATAAGTTGATAGTTTCGAGTTTCAAAATTTAGTATTTATGAAGATGTAATATACTACTGTATTATATCAATTACTAAAGATGTATTAAAATTAAAAGAGAAAAATTTCCGGCTCATGAGAAAATTAAAAAAAGTACGTACTTAATAGAACGCGCGCAGCGCGCATGAATTTCGCTAGTACACTTAAAAAACGCGTGAGCAACCTTCTTCATCTCAGCTCTTACTTATCGTAAGATGATATCAGACAGTTATTCTTAGGTATTAAATACTACTTTTTACAATATATTTAATGCCTAATATTACACATTTATAGATTTTATGAATCCTCATCAGAAGTCAGTATTTCGTGAAATATTAATATAGTTTCAGTACTTTTTATCTTTATACGAAAAAGAAAAAAAAGTATCATTGTCATCGTCAATTTTGCTTAAGAGCGTTCTCCGACTCAAATTCATCAATATCACAAAAATTGTGATTTAAAAATATTATTTATGTTGGAAACCCTTCATGAGTCTCTATACACTACTCCAAAAATAATAAAAGATGTCGGTGTAAGATAAAAGGTGTCAATATGACATTTAAATAAATAGCACTTGCACGGTGTGGGACTATATATAGATATACAAATAACATGGAGTTTTTCTTTATGTTGTTAGGCCTCTGAAATTAATATATCTCGCCATATTGAAAATTATACCATATTATTCCTCTTGATTTCTAGTTTTATGCCTAACAGTTGAAAAAAAATACAAAGAAAACTTTTTTTGCAGAAAATTAAAATGTATTTTTTAAACAAGCTTAGATAGAGATCCCCGAGTTAACGCTGAAACTTTGAAGTCCAATATTTCTATTTTGAATGCCGCTTAGGATGTGGGGCTTTGAAGCATGTACACCCAACCACTATAGATTCTTGCCGAACGTGCCCCCTCAGTTTCAAAATTCTATAAGCTCATTGGTCAATTCGAGTGTAATCATTAACCTTACATTGGAATCAGCCAATAGGATTTCTGGATTTTGAAACTGAAGGGGCATGTTCGGCAAGAATCTATCGTGGTCGGGTGTACAAAGGACACAATATCAAACGTTTTCTGCAAGTTTCAGGAAAATCACAAGAAAATAGTTTTCTCGGAGAAACGTCCTTAAGCGGTTAACTGGTATTCTATCATATATGTATACAAAAAATCGTGCCAATTCCGTTATTGTATCATATATATGTACAAATTTTAATAACTTTCTCAATCGATTTCCATAAAAATTGGTATACAGCCGTTTTTTTTTGTTAAATAATTTTTTTGTACCAGTTTTGTCGCGAAAACTGAAAAAAGCCTAAGTACCAGTTAACTGGTAAAATTTCTGATTTTTTTAAATTATATAATATTCGAATTGCATTACCGCACAGACGTGTTCGTAAAATCGTTAACTACTCTGAATAATTATTTATCAGAGTTATGTAATGTTAAATAATGATATTGACACCTATACCAAAGGTAGCACAATACGCACGATTCGGTAGATTACTGCGAAAACTAGCACATAATTGCATAAGATTGCAACGAAAACTAATGCGATTCAGTTATTGTTTTTTGTTTGACTGATTTGTTTGAACTCAAAGAGCATACGCTTTTGACCGGTAATTAATATGGTTAAAAGCATTTTCAAGCTATAAACTCCATAATACACTTACACAATTGAATTTTGTCTCTCTTTTTCACGTGATTTGTCTCAATTTTGCAACCTAGACTTAGATCATTAGTTTGTCTCTGTGTGATAATTTTCAGAATTTGAAAATCAATAAATATAATAATATATTTTTTTATGAAAAACATGCAACCGGTAGTATATACAGCAAAAGTTTCGGTCAGTATAAAGCATCTAATAAAAAGTGGAAATTTCAATCAAGATTGAAATATTTAATACATCACTAACTAAACTATTCATTTACTACATCTTTAAATATGTTAAAACAATCGTTTCAATGTATTTGTTTTACTATTTATTCATTTATTTACATATATATTACGTACTATAGCCAAGATACAAAAATGTATAAAAAAACCGCTGCCAATTCTTGGCACTGATTCAATTCATTAATTTCTAATGATAAAAATTAAAATTATTGCATCATTTTATGACACAATTCTAATTACATTCATTTATTAATATTGCAGAGTATTAATTTTTCTTTCTCAAAGAGAAAGATTTGTAACAGTGAAATTTTTTGATTCCGATATGATTTTCGATGTCAGAGCTCTGTGAATCGAAATATGCTTTTTCTAGAAAATATTTGATCATGATAGTGTATTTTTTGGTTATCAATACACTCCATCAAAAGATATAATAAAAAGCTACATCTGTGCCAAAATTATGGTGATTGGTTAATTTTTACTCTTGTCAGAGGGCGGCGACTGAAAATCTACTTTTTTATAAAATAATTTTTTTCTCAAAAACAAATGAAGATAATGTCTTGAAATTTTAACTGAATATAGTTTTTAATAAGTGTAATAAGTGGTTACAATTTTGAGTTGATTAGTCAAATATTCTCTGAAAAAAAGGTATACAAAAATATTTCAAAAAAATTTTGATCCTCATATCTTTGGTCGTAACAGCCACATTTCTTCGAGCAACCAACTCGATCTAAAGATATGTGGAAGCTACATCTGTGCCAAATTTCAAGACGAGCAGTTGATTTTTTGACTCTTGATATCATACGACAACTGAAAATATACTTTTTTATAAAATAACTATTTTCTCTAAAAAAATGGAGATAATTTCTTGGAATTTTAGCCAGGTATACTCTTTAACAAGTTTAATAAGTGCATAAATTTTGAATCGATTTATCTAATATTCTCGAAGAAACAGATATTCGAAAATAATTCATAAAAATTTTTAACCTCCAATATCTCTTGAATTTATAAATGGATTTTTCTGAACAATGAACTCATTCGAGTTCTATATAAAAACTACCTTTCCCCAAAATTTCAAAGTGATTGGATACAATTTACTCTAGTTATCGCATATATCAAAGGAAATCGGTTTTTTTATAAATTAATTTTTTTCTCTCAAAATATTTGTTGTAAATACTTGAAATTTTGCTAAACTGTAGATTTCTATACGAGACGTTACCAAAACAAATTTCACCGCGATATCTTTTACCATTTCGGAGATATATCCTCTAAACGAAAAATTACGTTTTTGTAAATAACTCTTGTAAATACAAGAATATAGATATTGACATCGTTTTGTTTTTATATTACAGATAATTTTACGCTGCATCGAATGAATTTTTAATAAAAACACGATATTAATGTTAAAGTTTTTGAAAAATGCAAGTTTTTCAACAAGTGAAAAATCGATATTATAAAAAATTAAACAAAGAACCATACATTAATTTTTTCCAATCATATTGAAAGCAAAACTAATCTTTTAAGCTTTGTCTGAAAAAGATCGGATAAAAATTGCATAAGTTACAGCTGTCTACACACACACACACACACACACACACACACACACACACACACACACACACACACACGCACACACACACAGAGCGACATTTTCTAAAATGTTTCTCACATGTTTTGTCAACAACTTTTTTTTTCACCGTCACAAAGCTTCTTCTATGAGGAAGCTAAAACGTAATGAGTCATTTGAACGCGTTACATTTTTTAATTTTTTTAATTTTAATTATTTGTTCATTTTTCAATTTTAATTTTAATTATTTGTTCATTTCAATCAGTTTAAATCGAAAGATAATAACATAAATTTTATGAATAAAATAGTGAGATTTTTCTTATGCTATTTCAATTATTCAGTTTTAAATACTTAAACTTAAAAATTCAATCTTGAAAATTCAAACATATTAGATTTTGGCGCTTATTATATATAGACTAATCAAATGAGTCTACAACAACCAATCAAAACAGTCCTATTGTGATGACAGATTTCATCCATGACTTTTTTAAGAGAGGAATGTTTAGGTATATGTGAATTCTAAAATGTTTTTACGATTCTATTGGATTATCTTGTTCAAGCTATTTGCCTCGTGCATATGCGGTATAGTATAGGTAGGTATAGTCTGAGAGACTGTCGATCATACTGGACTTTGGGCTCTGGGCTTTGAGTAATACGTAAAAAAAATCGTTCGAAATCTATAGAATACTCGTGACCGATGGCGGAAGTGTTAATCTTCTGCCATGTGTCACGAAAATGCCAGATTTCGGACAACGATTTTTTTACGGAGCACACAAAGCCCAAAGCCCAGTATGTTGACAGTCCTTTACTTTCAAAAATAGCGCCGCCTTACGACATACCTACAGGACTCCTAGATAACCTATCAAATCTCAAATTTGTTTTCTTTCATTCTTTTTTTTTGTATTTATTATAAAAACATTACAAAAATACTCCTAGATTCATTAGTAGTTGAACAAATTTAATTGTCAATGACAACTATGTCCAATACAATGTATGTCCGTAATAGTCCTATGCATTTGATAAGCTCTTGTCTCATGTCTCAAGCGCGAAAAAAATCCTTGTCCACAATCTTAATAATTTCTCATCTATGGTCATTATTTCTGTATAACTATAAATGTATAAGAATTCGGACAACCATTTTTTTTGCGCTTGAGACATGAGACAAGAGACAAGGCACATGAGACGCTAGGTAAAAGACCGTATTAGTGTGCCCTTAAAGCAGACGACAGTCCGTATTAGTGACACTTTTTAACTTACGATTTTATCAAATAATACATCAAATCGAGTAATTTATGGAATAAATCGTCCTTTTACTGCTTCTTGTAATAGCCTTTCGTTATTGTTAAGGTTAACATCGAATTTTGTTTACATCGAAAAGGACAAAAAGGGCACACAAATGCGGACAGGCACACTAATAGGGACCACTACCCTATGTGGACACTCGCTAATCCGTGCTGCCGTGCAAGACGTGTATAGAATCTATCCCGCTCGGAGCAAATACAAATTCTTAGTAGTCTGAAGTAATATTTTTACGTTATTATGTTGGATATAATTAAAAGTGTAATTAAAAGCGTACCTATGCTACGAAATAAATATAAAAAGATACAAAAGCTAGCTTAGGAATTTAAAGACTTTAATAGTAATTTCAATACCAAAACCTACTATTGAGATAATAAGTCATGTATTTTAGTAATGCCTTTCCTTGTTTGGATTATTATATCTATTTTTATGATTATATATATGTATATATTTTTCTAAAGTAAAATTTTAGCTTATAGGTAGTATTATAATATACGCTATCCGAAGAAGTACAAGTCACTTGTAGTAATTGGTGAAATATTGTGACATGCATTAATTATTAAACTATTACATTTTATTGAATTTTTTCTTAATATCAAGTGAAATATTATATTGATGATTTGACTGAATTTTTACATTCATAAAATTATATTTAAATTATTTGCAATTAATAAAGTTGTAATAACCAAATAATTGCTCAAAGTATTACTTAAAACAAAATTTCTGTTTAGCATTACATGTTTGGATTTTAATTAAGTCTCTACACTATACTAGAAAATAAATTTTTTTTTTTTTAAAGAATATTATCGACTATAAGAGTTAAAATTAAAAGTAATTTAAACTATAAAAGCAGTGATATGTATTACTTACTGGAAAGTATATTTTTACGGAATCAATTAATGATTCCAATGTACCGATTAATGAAATGGGATATTGATATTTTGGACTCAGTTTTGTGGTCCTTGAAAATAACGTATTACAAAGTTCGAACAATGGTTGCCATGGTAATTCTAAATCATCTGGTGAAAGTACTTCTTTTTTCCTAAATTTTTAAGAAATTTAGATAATTACTTTTATACAAAACTTACTTTTGTCATAGATATTACCAGTTTATTTACTTACTTTAATAGAGAAAGTAGCAATTTGCCAAAATTTTCTATTAAAGACGGTTGAAGATCTGGAATAATTACTAACTCATGTGATAGCTTAATGAATGTTATGTGCTCATCTTTTGTAAATCTTAAGCCATACAGTACAATATATCTGAAAGAAAAACATTGTATTACACCATTCCAATAACGCAGAACAATATTTTATCTTATTTTACGTACTTGGTTAAAATTTGTGACCAATACATACATCCTGGATTAATGTCACGCAACATGACACACTTTCCAAAATTTGCTTTAATGTTTGCTAGTAAAGCATCTGCTTCATCATTAATTTTATCACCATAAGGAAGAAGTTGGTTAAAAAATATTTCTGACTGATATGGTGATTGATCCGATAGATCCAAACTTTCAGTTGACCAGTTCATATCGAATGTATTATTTGGTGCACGAAGACGTGCTGTATTAATCATTCGAAGTATGGCATTCATTGTGTTTTAAATTAAAAAGAACTTGAAAAATTAACCATTAAACAACTAGATTTAATTGCACATTAACTGATGAAGTATGGTGATGTGATGTTAACCTAACAGAAAGTAAACTTGGAATGACAACACAATAAGCACCTGGTATTGATGAAAGAGATTTTTAAATGAGCTGCTACTCATGCTAGTGCGATCGTTCATTTTCATTGAGTCATGTTTACGCTTCCGTGAACCATATGTAAATTATTTTTACGCTTAACCCTATCTAGATATCGCCAAAATATATGTGCAGGCTAACGATCATGATAAGTTTTCAGACTGTTTTAAGGTAGATTTAATGTATTTTTCTTAATATCTTGTACCCATTACTTTTGTTATTTCCGCATTATGACTGTTTTGTTGTTATTGCATGACTTGATTGTTTTGACCAATCGCGTCGTCGTTATAGCGGACGAGTCAGACTCAGAAGCAGAACCGTATTACTGCTTTGTTGTGGTATCAGGTATATGTCCCTCTAGGCCTCTACAACTACATATAGCAATGTGAGCAAAGCCGTATAGGGAGTTTTGATATTTTGCCGATTCACCTGCAGACTGCAGTGCTGCAGTTTTACATGGTTACGTATAATACATACACGAATCTTAAATTTAGACATAATGATCTAGAAATACATACTTACTTGGCTTCTTATTATTGGCAAAGTACATATACTTACATCTTTTTCTACTTCAAGTTATTGTTTTATATTCTAATTATAATTAGCAATTAAAATAATATATTGTCGATAATGTAGAAAATGCTGAAATATTATTTTGTCGAAACAAATATTTGATAAAATAATTGATCTTTATATTTTATAATACCCCGATGTAAATGAAAATGTATATAAATGTAAATAAACATATATGTCTGAAAATATGTGTATATAAAAGTTGTAATTGGAACATTTTTTTACATTTATTTACATTTATATACGTTTTTTACAGAAATTTACATTTATTTATGAAAATATATTTTTTATTTGTACCCTTAAATGACACAATTTTAGAAATACATGGGCAAGTCTGTCAAATCGAGAAGTCAAAAAATAGATTTTCTGAAAACTCTCAGGAAATGTTCTGCTACTCATTCTGGATATCCCTAAATTTTTTAGATTTTTTTTACCCATAGTTTTGTCGATATAAGCGGTCAAAACCTGAATTTTGATGATTTTTTGCATTTTTGACAGATTTTCATTAATTTATAACTCCTCAGGGACGTATTTTTCACGATAGACACAAGAATATTTTTTTTTGTAGAATTTTCTCAGCTTTTCAATAAAAATACTTTTAACGCTGTACGTTTATGCTTTCACTTACGTATGTACAAATGAAACATATAAATTAAAAAAATTTAAAGTCCGATGCGGACACTTTTTCTACCTAAAAATTCATGGAGATACCTTTTGATTGTTCAAACGTGTCAATATGAATTTTGTAATATCGTTTTTAGATCTAAAAAAATTCATTCGTGTCATCATTTTTTTTTAATGTCGTACACAGGACTGAAAAAAATATAATTAAATTCGATGTAAGATATTTCGAAATTTTGCTTCGTTTTTGAGCTACAAATTAATCAAAATTCTGAATTTAATGATGAAATTCGTCTGAAATTGTATCAATATTAAAGGATTGATTAGCTTCAACACTTTTTTAAAAAGTTTTACGGAAGTGTATATAAATGTATATTAATTTAAAAACTATATATATATATATTTTCAAAAATTGTGTCATTTAAGGTGTACAAATAAAAAATATTTTTGTAAATAAGTGTTAATTTCTGTAAAAAAATGTATAGTTATAAATGTAAATAAATGTAAATAAATGTAAATGCATATTCCAGTTACAACATTTATACTTACACGTTTAGATTCGTGTATTTATGAAAATTAACACTTTTTTACATTTATTAGCTCATTGATTCTAGGGACTATTCTGGTTAAATGATATCTTCCACCGTGAGGTGATCACAACAAAAATTTATATACCACTTTACGCTTTTAATTTCAATGAGAGCATTCTTTTATTCGAATATTTATGTTGTAGGTATAATTGATTAACTCAAATTGGTGTTTATTTACAGTCACTTCAGTAGAAAAAAACATTACAGATCTAATCAAACTCCAATATTTTACCTATACGAAAGTAGGCTACCCATATAAGGGTCTGATTGTCGGATACCAATTTAATTTTGATTAGCACATTAAGTGAAACTTATTTTCGTAAATCCTTTTATAGAAAGACATATATTACAACAGTGTATAAAAAGGAACTTTTACTATAAATTGTTGGTAAGTAAATTTGTAGAATAAATTTCGTAGTCACTATTTGTACCTCATATACCAAAAGAAGTAAGTCAGCTAGCGCAGAAAAATTAAAAAAAAGATTGTAATTTACATAATTGTAATGGTGATAAATATTGAAATATCATTTTGGGGTAGACGGGGTGATCAACTTTCTCCTTGTTATAAATATATTAAGTGTTTATTAATATATTATTGTTTTTATTGTATAATCGTAATGGAATTACTATTAAAATCAATGAATGTTGAAGAAATTTAAGATGAGCATGTGCGTATCAATAAAGCAGTAGAACTGTAGAATGAACGAGAATGAAGAAAGTTTAGCCTACACTAGACATGAAAGTCTGCGTTTGTACACGTGCTTCCTCGCTTTTTGCCCTCTCAACACGTGACTGGATGCGATGGATTCCCCGCCGCGCACATGTCAACTTTGGCCCGCCTTTCTCCTTCTTTTTCCTTCTTTCTTCCTCTCTTTCCCTCACAATTCTCTCGTCATCTCGTCTATGCGCACAGCATCGCCACGAGCGGAGAAAAAAACGGCTCCCCGTTTCTTTCTTCCGTTAACGCTGGTCGACGGGCGACCTTCGTCTCATTTCGGCCCGCGCGCAGACGCGCATGTTGTACTACTGTACTTACTGTGTTAACGCTTGTCTCGCGCGGCGGGCGCCTAAATTTTTTCACAAAACGCCTCTCTGTGCTCGTGGCGCACTTGAGTTTGGCCAGGGTTTATGCACTATGCGTGTCAGGGTCGCGCGAGGCGCCGAACGTTACAGCTTGCAAGCTCCGTGTGATCCGCGAGCGCTGGGAGGTCGAGCTCCAACTACACGTTTTTTCTCACGCCTCATCATTTTTCTCTTTATTAAGTATAATATCATCAAAATAACTTCATGGTTCTATACGCGTCAAACCATGTACCGTAGCTTTTCATACTAATAATTTCTTTCCAAATTATCAATTATTCAATACATTGATAACATATTTTTTAATCCTTCTGTGTATAGTAATTATATTTTTTAATAATAATTTTTTATATGTAAAGATGTTAAATTGTAAAATGTGCTTCAAGATAATTAAAATTCAAAGTAGAACTCCATGAATACAACTTGGTTATAAGTATATTTGTTTTCTATGTATTTCAAACGAGCGTGGAATCGGCAAGTGCATAACATGTAATGTCAATGTGCAGTATTGACATTTATACTGGTTTATTCTTCTGCTATCATATATGCGATTAAAATATTTAATTTGATTTCATTGCAGTCACGCAAATGTTTTGTAAAAAAATATGATATATTTCTAGTGGTGGTATTGCCAGACTTGCGTCATCTATCCTGATTTGTAGTACACGGGAATAACCCAAATAAAAACTTTTGCATAATAAAAATCTGGGTTACCTCGATACATGTTTCAGTTACAAAGCTACTTCACAAAATTGGGTTCTTCTTATAGATATACTTGAAAAACAATGATGTATACATACTGTTTTTTATTTCTTCCAAATGTATATATGAGATCAAAATTTTTCAATTTTATTTGTGTTATATATACTACATTTAATAATACTCATAAAATAATGCGTCCATTATATAGGAATAATTAATTCTCAATAATGAAATTTTTAGTTTTCTTAAAAGAGTATATATAATGTAATTATATTAATTCTTCTTTCGTCAGTGAGGAGCTATTGAAGCTAAGAATCGATCACTAGATTAAATTTTATATTATTGAATTTTGTTGTAAGAAATAATTAGAATAGTATATAAGGTCAAACATTTTTTTATTATTTCTATTTAATAAAGATACGCAAAAATTTTCATAATTTCAGCAAAAAGATGAAGGAAGGAGGTATATTCTTGCGTACACAATAGCGACTACCCTCAAAGTCAAATTTACACTTCATGTATAAAGATTACATATTTTTTTACCGAGTAGTCTCGAAAAGTATCATTTTTTACGGTACTTTGGTAGTGTCTATAATAAACATGGAAGAATAGGCTATATTGTATGTTTTTAGAATTTTATATTTTGTCATTTGCCCATCGTCATTTGTGTAAACTCTTTTCATTAAATTCATCACTCTATTAGATTTATTTTCCCAAATATAAAATTAAATGAATTCTTCAAAATATTCTGCGGGTTTTATAAAGGGGAGACTAATGAATTCAAAAAATCAATCTACGTTCGTAAAATTATTTAAAATTGAGCTAAATTGAATAAAAGGAAATTTTCTAGATTATTCATTTTTATTTACATACGCACCTCAAAACGATGTTTTAAGCTGAAAAAATGTTTGTACGAGCCACGTGTCATGTTTTTTGTGATAAGTATTAGCTACAAAAATCAGCAGCACCATTGAAATACGAAGACTCATAATTCTTAAGAGCTTTTTAGGTCATGTTTTTCTGGTATTATGTATGACTCTTTCTTCGCCTTTTGGGATGGAGGAAGCTTACAGTTGAGTAATCGTAAAAAAAGAGATGCACATGTTACCGATAAAAAAACAAGGAGAGAACCCGTTTATAATAGGAAGCTTGCAAGAGATGTGACGAAAAATATGTAATGATCTGCGAAATTAAATTAAGGACATCGAAACATACTATGAAATTAGTCTTTTACATTATAAAACTGTTTTTGAAATCTTACAATACAAGTTTTCAAGCGAAAATATTTATTTATACTTTTAATAAATATTTTGATTTAGAAAGTAAGAATATTTTAGTATAAAGTTTCTGGATATATTCAAATATATACTATGAATATTCTTTCAAAATATTCGAAATTCATGAGTCAAAAAATATTCATAAAACATTCATTAACAATTAAAAAGTTTGACATGTTGCATTTATTATATTGATGAAGTTTTCTATAGGAAAGACTTGTGAAGTATGTTAAGTAAAATAAATGAGAATAAATATAGGGTACAGCAGAAAAGTGTTAGCGCTCGATAACATAGATCACTCAATAATTGGGGGGTCGCCTTAATTAATCAAAATAAGACAGTGTTTCTCTCTCTATAAATAAAGCCGAAAAAATTTCGCTGGGCGCAAGGACGTAAAAAAACAAGAGCCAAATTTATGAGCGCGAGCGAGCGAGAAAGAAAGAAAGTGTAAGTACGTATAGAGTTTTGAGGGAAAAAAGGAGAGCGAGAGAAAAAGAGAGCGTGGAATCAGCACGTGACTGTATACGAGTACGGCGAAGAGGCTTGGAGAGGAGAGGAGAGGAGAGTAGAGGAGAGGAGAGCAAAGGAGGAGAAGGAGAAAGAGAAAAAGGGAGAGAAAAAGTAAGAAGAGCCTGGCGTCGTGTTTGCCGGATGACGAAAGAGGATCTTTCCCCTCGTCGCACGTTACGACTTGTCGTCTTGCTCGTCGTCGTCGTCGTCGTCGCCGTCGCGCGTCGCCGCCGCCGCCGTCGTCGCGAACGTTTAGCTCTGCTCTCGCTCTCTCGCGCCCTCCCCCGTATATATACATGCGCGGCCGTGTGTATACGCACACGAGGAGATCTTTCTCTCTTTCTCGCTCTCTCGGCGCCGTCAGTCTCCGGCGGAACGGAGCAGCCTCCGAACGCGCAGCCTCATTGCTCCGCGAGTCTCTCGATCGCGCGCACTTCGGCTTCCCGATCTTTCGCGGCCAAACTTTTGCCAACTCGCCCGATCCGCATCCAAGTACACGGCGTCGCCCCTCGGATGCCGATCTCCAGAGACCCGCCGCCGGCCGACACGCGCGCGATGCGCCCGCTTTTCAAATAAATCCGATCGACCTGCCGAGTTTCGAGTGCTTCACTTTTGGAACCGCTTACAAGTTCGAGGGAGGAGAATAAGAGGCAGAGAGAGAGAGGAGGAACGACGGAGGTGCGCCAAAAGAGAGGACAGAAGGAAGGAAGAAAAGGATGGCGGCGCTGCGACACTCCAGCCAGCGTTCGGCCGCGCCGATTCTTCTCGCGGCTCTTCTCTTCCTGCAAGGCAATTATTCAATACTTTCATAATTACCCACTGCTGCTATTCGGCAACTAAGTACTCGAGCGCGCTTCCAAAGAATCGACAGCTGCAGATTAACAACAGCAACCACTTGAGCGTCTTTCTCTTCTCCGTCCGACTCTTTCGATTCTGCTTTACTTCTTCCTTCCACTTGTCTTTATGACTCTACACTTCGGCAATTTCTTTTTTTAGTATACTTCTTTTCGACTATTTCTAGTTCGTGTTTATAACCATTCAGCTATATTTTAACATCAACGCACAAATTTTATTTTACTTCTCTATAACAAGTACTTCGTACGAGTAATCTTATATTACAGCAAGAAACATAGGGATTCCATTATTAATTAATTTTAGTTGGGTTACTATTTTTAATTTCGATTACTTAGAGTTTTAACCGATAAGTTTTGCAATTTAGCATGAAATATTGGTATATAAAACTGATCATATTTATGATAAATAAACAAATTGCTTTACATACATTAAAAATATAAAATTTATCTTATATCTTAGAATTTCCTGTTAAAAATTAAATTATCGAAACCCCAGCCAAATAATTTTCGGTTGAAAAAAAAGTCCGGGAAAGTATTCGGCTTGGGTTTGGGAAAACATTTGAAGAACTATCAAATTTGGGGTTTTCTCATAACAAGAGATATAATATGTTTTAGTAAATTTTCTTAAATATAGCCATTTCAGGATAACAAATAATTATAATTTTCACCAGAATTAAAGAGGCCCAATAAAAAGAAAAAAGAAATCACTCAGATTTTGGAACTACCAAAATAGTAATAACGTATTACAACAAGTAAAATTAACCATGATTTTTACTTAAAAACAAATTTCCCTTAAAAAGTATTCATATTAAATTTTATAAGAAAAAGTGTAGGAAACGAACTGTTGGTCGAATCACATTTGAACAGTGAAATTGATAACTAAATATATTAGCGATTAGTTCTATGAAAGTAGTAATGAAATTAGTTAAAACTGAGATAATTTATCTAAACAAATGATAAATTAGGTATCTGAAATAATTGTTTTCCTCATTGCCCTTATCAAAACTGGCCCTTTTATTGACAACACACAAGCCAAGTAGATCTTTGCGATAGCGAGAGAGAGAAAAAAAAAACACAAACATGAACCCTGAAGAATGTGCAACGCTGCAGAGTACCTATAGTTACGCCCGATAAATCCGAGCACGAGTTCTTTGTTCGGCCTCTCGCAGCGGTCTTTTCTCACGCAGCCTCGTAGCTCGGTAGTTTTCGTGCAATTTTCGAGTGCGCGCGCGCGCGGGCAACAAGTTGCAAGCACGCGCGCTATAATGTGGCGAGCGCGGAGAGGCGCAAAAGAAGGGGCGCGCTCGCGAGCGCAGATAACTTTTTACGTAACTCGCGCGATCCCTGCCTCTGCTCGGCTACGCGGGGAAGTGCCGCGGCGCGCGACGCATTTACGCATCGAGCGAGAGAGCTTATTCACACATATCGCGGAGCGCCGCGCGCGGATCGCCTTTCCGTGGCCTTGCTCTGCATTTCGCCGGGAATTTACGAGTCTCTTGACACCTGCGCCGAATCGCCTGGAATCCGGGAAACATTTATAAGCACGATACGCGCGCTGCCGACGCATCACTCGCGCGCAAGCTCGCCGCCTTTTTTCGCTCCGACATAGTGTTACTGATACGTGTATCATACGCGGCATCGGTCTATTTTTGCGCTTTTTATATTTCATCTTATCGAGAAACTGTTCGTTGGGAACTATTGCTTTTTGACTACTCATCAAAACAGCAGTGTTTATGTTCGGCTGATACAGCGCCTAACGTGCGCGTCTTTTATATTCTATTATATAGAGTTAAAGTTACATAACTTCCAACTATCATTCATTAAATGGTAAACACTTCTTTTAATAAATGTAGTCTACTAATAATTGAGCAATGATTGTATGTTGTTCTATTAATGTTATTGTTTGTGGATTCAACTTATTATTTGAAGATATAAATAGTTAGAAGATCAAACGTTTAAATTAAATAAAAATAAATATAGAATGTGATGAGGAAGTTTTTATTTACTAAGCTATATCTGAAAGTTCTAGATTTTTCTTTTTTTTAGCTACGTGTTATTATAGCATTTCTCTTTATTAATTTTTTCAAGCATTTTGGTATACTTTATACATTTAGTTTATAGCATAAAAGTTTGATGAAAATTCGCTTCTGAAGGAAATTTAAGGCCGGGGAACTACCTTAATAATTGATTTAGTTTATCAAATGTAAGCTCATACCAAAGTTTATTGAAATTAAATGCTTTCTCTTGTTTTGAGATGTAACATGAGAGTTTCATTCAGATAAAACCCTGATGTGATGTTTGCTCATGAAATTCGATATGGGTCAAATAAGAGAATTCGACCGGACATAAATAATTAAAAATAATAATAATAATTTTTTTATACTAAATTTAACGAGAATTTCCTAAAATGGTTCGTTTAAGGTTCAGTGCATGTATTTCAATAGTTTTAATGTACTTTTATAGTTTCTCGTATTTTGAGCATACTCGGCGTCGATATGTTAGAAATATGCAAATAAACTTTACAACATTTTCATCAAAAGAGAATATAAAATCTATCTAGCAGCTATCTGCCCACAGGAATAAGGAATAATGGAGCAGAGGAGGACTACTTTGAAAAGTGTTGCGAGCTTGGCACCTCGTGGGCCGGACAGAAGCTGCGCTGCGAGAAGTTCACGGGTCCGGTGCCAGGAGTGCCACACGATGAGCAGCCCGTCTGCATCGAGACCGTCGATATCTGCTGCAGAAAGGCTTTTCAGAAGCTGGGCTGCGAGCAGGGCAAGCTGGACGCCCGGGCCGGAAGGCCGTGTGCACCCTCGAGCACCGGCTCCAAGTCCCTCGACGGCTACACCGATTACCAGCGTGACTGCTGCGAGGGATGCAAGCTTGGTAGGCTCACTTTCTATTATGTTTCTCATTTTACCCATATGAAAATTTCCAAAATTTCGACTGTTTCATTTTTTTCGGACCTTTGAATTTGTACGTATTAAGCATTTTATTCATATAACATGCTTCTGATGTTTACTTTTATAAATAGAAGTAACTTAAATTTGTATAAGATAAATTTTTCAACAAGATTAATATTATACTATTTACTATCTCGCTTGTTGTAAAAAATTCTTACGCCTGTATCTCTTCTATATTATATTCTGTATATCCTTATAATCGAAGATGACGCGATCGATCAATTTAAAGAATTGAATCTGAAGGGGACAATGATACACTCATATCGAAACCTTGTCAACGTTGGTAAAATCAAAGTCTTCCATTATATTTTAAAGGAATCATTTTTATAACCATGCTACTTACGATTTGGATACATAAAACTTTTTTAAAAAACTTTATTTTTAAACATTTATACCGGTTGCATACATAATTTTATAACGCGTTTAATCATATCCTATTTATTCCCGAAAATAGAATGTGATAAAAAATAAAATGTCTTCTCCATTAAAAAGGTATCTTGACTGGTTCGAGTGGCAAAAGCTGTATAGCAAAAAAATTTAGCTTCGGCATACCATGGGATCCCGCTTTCATGGAGTGCTGCACCGAAGCAGTGACTAGCACGACTCTTGATATTTCAAGCGCAACACCGACTGCAAGTACGTCATCAGCAACGAGTAGTACTTCTAACACCTCTCCAGAAAGTGAAGAATTCGACGATGATCTTGACAACACCGACGATCCAACTGCCACTACTTTTAAATCAGGTGCAAATACTTTATTTTAAAATTGGTATTCAAAGTAAAAGTACATTAGGATAAGTATAGGAAATTTAGTTTTTTGAAAATGCTTGATTGCAGAATTTATTATTTACACAAATAAATATTATTACTCAACGATAATTGATGGTAACAACGAGTTTTGTAATATTCGATTTTTGTTTATTACAGACGATTTATGCCAGTTGATGAAAGGTCTGCTGTGCTCAGAAATCTGTGTGCCAACGCCAGGCTCTTATTACTGTATGTGCAATGAAGGATCGACTCTACTAGACGACGGACGATCATGCAAATCGAATGCTACGACGGCTCAACCAACGCCTTCCACCATAATGGCCAATTCCATATCCGATGTTATAACTTCATTCGATCTTACGCCATCAACTTCTTCTGATTCACAAAGAGCAGACAACAATGTCACGAGCTCGACTAATTTGACGACGATTTCTTTGTCTTGGACTCGTCCAATACCTCCGCTGAGTACTTTGAAGTTACTTGCGAAATTGAGAACTACAAGATCCGCAGCCACGGAGGACAACGAACTTACTTCGTCCTGTCCACCTGGATATCGCTTAACCAGTAGCGATATTTGCGATGGTAATTATACATTGACCACTTTCATCTTTCTGGGAATTTCTCTCTCGTACTTATTACGACAAATATGAACATAAATTTAAAAAACATAAAAATAGAAACTGTACCGTCACCTTATTTTTCCATTGAATTAAAAAGTTTTCATTCGCAGAGAAGAAATATACATTGACACTAGAGAATTGTTGGGTCTTTTAAACTTTGCAAATTAATGATTATTTGCCGTTTCTGAATAAATGTAGTAAAGGAAAAAGCTGATCTAATAGAATAAAAAGTCACATGAGGCTGTCTCTCTTTCTGCGATTGAAAATCATCACGCACATCAGTCAACTAACTTTCATTAACGTCGACGACATTGAATGCAAATAAAATGATCCCGCTTAAGGAAATCAGAGGCGCTCGATTAACTGGGCTGTAAATCAGAAAGCCGCAGCTCTTGCTTGCACTTGTCCCCCTCAATTCCCCATCCCCCCATGTGCCTGTCACTCTGTCGCTTTGTGAACGCGATCTAACGGAGAATGCGCGCGAGCCGCGAGTTTGATTGGTCCGCGCGCCGCTCATAAACGCGCTACTTTCTTGTTGCTTCTTTGGCGCTCGCGATCCGCTTTACCGGCACGAGAGCAGACATTGACGAGTGCGCCGAGGAGCCGGCGGCCGTCTGCACGCCCGGGACCGTCTGCCGCAACACCAACGGCTCTTATCAGTGCGTCTCCGAGTCGAGACAGGAGAGCAGAAACGACGATATATGCGGCTCGGGCTACAGGTGGAACTCTACCTTGAAATGGTGCTTGGGTAAGCTTCCTCACCACCACACACTCTGCTCCTAATTTACTCTCCTGTATATACTTTTTGTCTTTTCTTTTCAATTTTTCAACATTATTTTCATGCTTTTTATATTATCAATTCTCAATATTATTATTTATCAAGACATCGACGAGTGTTTGGAAAATACTCACAAGTGCATAGTAGAGACGGAGAATTGCAGAAACTTGGACGGATCTTATGAGTGTGAGATTAAATGTGAAAAAGGATATGTTTTTAACAGCAATTATGGGGCTTGCCTTGGTGAGTAATATTCTCTAACTCAAACATTTCTACTCTACTTCATCTATATAATAACAATTAATAATAATATGGAATAATATTCTTTTCAATTTTTAACAAACTTCTGTCTTTCTGGGTGCATGTTTCGGAACAACTAAAGACACAGTCAATAATATTTGTCAGATGGAAAGGATTTTCGGATACCTTGGGATTTCTTGCATGTCTTGTTACTTTGATATGTTTGTATAGCTTGTAAGTATACGCAAAAAGTTTAAAAAAAAAATCAATAAAGGATAAAACTGTAATCAACTTATACACTAATCTGTTTTTTCTTTTATTCTTATATATAGCTGTAAATATAACCATAATCTAACGAATTCAGTATCAGTATTTTTGTAAATAAATTTATCCGTTAGTAAGTACAGTTAAATAATTTTCTTATTTTCTCTTCATTTTAGATATTAATGAGTGCACCGAGTTGGTGAATCCTTGCCTACAGTCCGACACTATCTGCGTGAACACGCTTGGAAGTTACGAGTGCAAGACTCTAAGAGAGTACAATCAGTTCACGGAACCAAGCCACATTGGAAATGGATCAGAGGATAGGCGACCGGGAGACTATGAGGGCGTGGACGAAGGAGGTAGTTCAATCATCTGTCCTTATGGTTTGACCTATAATTCGGTCTTAAAACGATGCTACGGTAATTTTATTTCTGGAGAACTTCCCATCGAGTGTATATGGGAGACTCCTACTACTTTTCCAAATTTATTCGCTCACACGTATATATTATAATATCCAATTGGCCATAAATTCATCATTCGCATTTTTTATAAATACGATCTGTAACATTCACAAGAAGCATATCATGTAAAAAAAAAAACAA
>JAPYZP010000978.1:2426-22047 GCA_030522985.1 Torymus sinensis | reverse complement strand
CGTACCAGGAGGCGAACTATACATCGACGAAACCGCAGAGGAGAAAGACCAAGAGTATCCAGATTCGATGGAAAAGGCGGACTACGGCTCTCTATACGGGGCCAACGCTTACTATAATAGGTACATTTTTTTACATTTATAATATTTGTCTTCACGTAAATCTATGATAATAAAGTTGTCACTCAATTATTCGTCGTCTCTTACAATGGGAATATACATAGATTCATGCACTAATATTTTCTCCTTATTATTCTCAGCTTGTACAGTTCACCGTCCTACGCAAGCACAACCGTCTCAAAGGGCTCGACGTCCCTACAGAGTTCTTATCTAGGTTCCTATACGACGCCAAGCTCGATGACGCAGTATTCCTCCTACGCCGGTTATAACAGCGGCTCGGCGACATTCCCCACAGTTCCGCAAAACATATCTTCAGCCTCGCAGGTGAATTTTCCTCTTAATTTTTATCATTCTTTCATCATTACATTTTTTATTAAAAAATTAATTATTATATAATTATTTATAAAATTATTTTCAGAAACTCGACTATACGGCCTATAGTACCTCGCTCTACGGAAACGATAGGGTACCTTTGCAGTATTCCGGATATTATCCGATGCCCGGTTACCACACAACGCCAACCTCATTTAACATTAGTAATTTAAATTTTGTTGGTAAGGAATTGAACAATTTTTATTTTGGCTGCTTCTTTCTGCATAAAGCAATGTTACAAATATTTTTTTAACAGCTAAAATTATGAAAACCTCAGTTTTATGAAATTATTAATAGCAAAATCTTTGTAGATTCAACGAAATCGGCGTTGACGTTGGATACGACTACTCACGACACAAGCGATCTAACCGCGAGGGAAACCGCGAATGTTGAAGGTAATAAAACACAACTGCAATTCTATAATTCTAACGCACATGCAAACGATTATTCATTTCTGATAAAATCTACCGTCTGATATGAATCTAATACTTGAGAAGTGTAAAGTTTCTATACGTATCAAAACATCTTATGTTTGTCTACGATTGTCCGATTTATAATTCTTACTCGATATATTTTACTTTAATTTTTATTTGTAAACGCGCTTTAATCGAAATTGAGCAGGAATATATTAAAAATTTTTTGTTAGATTATTTCATTAAAACTGATCGGGTTGACATTAGACACGTAAATTTAATGTCGATTAAAATAAAACTTTGCAAAATAAATTTGCGCAACTAACTAATCAGCCGGTACCACGCGTCAAACGTTAGAGCGATTTTTCGGCTTGCGCAAGGCGTCGACAACCCCATATACGTATCCAGTCGCGTGCGCGCATGCATTATATATCGCTCGCTCGGCAATATTCGCCGGTTCCTTGCCTCGCACTTGCAGCGAGCCACGCGGACGCGCTAAACGCTTTCGTCGTGTATCCGATTCCAAGCGGCCAAGTAGTCGACTCCGAGGTGGTGAACGACGTGAGCCGCGCGCGCGCCGTGTAGGGAAATAATGTGCGGGCCAATCGAGGGTGGCGACTCAAGGGTTCTCGATGATGATACAGGGAACACTGCGAAGTCCTGCAAGCGCGGCCGTCGGCAGAGCGGAAGCGGAAACAGTATCGGCCCGGCGGACACGAGGGAGAGCGGGCCCGAGCGGATATTCATCTGGGACCTCGACGAAACCATAGTCGTGTTCCAGACGCTGCTCAATGGCCACTTCGCCACGACGTACAACAAGGATCCGACGATACTCGCCCAGCTCGCTTACAGGATGGAGGAGATTATCTTCTATCTCGCGGACACGCATTTCTTCTACAATGACATCGAGGTGAGCGGTCCCACCGCATGCTCTGCGCGTATTTTCTCTCTTCCTATATCTTTCGCTTATTTAGCTTTAACTGGCTTTGCTTCTTCGTCGCTGTCTCTTGATTCAACTCAAATTCAGCTGACGTATAGGATGAATAAGATGAAAAATGTTTAACAAAGCACATGTTGAGATTTTAGTATGATCGGGTGTAGCTTATTTTTAATGGTCAAAAACTTTTGTTTAGAAAGATAAAATATTAGTCGGTAGAGCGGATAAATTCTTCTATCAATTTACTGACACGTTCGAGCAAAAAATACAACGTATATCCCTACTAATTCGTACTAAAATTCTTGCCATCTGCAAATTTCTATCAAGCAGAACTGCACGCGAGAATCTGCAGCAGTGACGAAGGGAACGAAAAGAAAAGCCACGATTAACCCGAAAATGTTCTATTTGGTAAAAAATATACAGAGTTTGCGCTCGCAGGACTGCGACCAGGCGCACATCGACGACGTCTCGTCGGACGACAACGGGCAGGACCTGTCCTCGTACAACTTCGCGGCCGACGGCTTCCACTGCGAGGCAGCGAGCAACGGCATCTGCCTGCCTTCGGGCGTGCGCGGCGGTGTCGACTGGATGCGAAAGCTGGCCTTTCGCTATCGCAAGATCAAGGAGACCTACTGCAACTATCGCAACAACGTGGGCGGCCTCCTCGGCGCCGCCAAGCGCGAGCACTGGCTCAGCATCAGGGCCGAGATCGAGCAGCAGACCGAGAACTGGCTCACCGTCGCCGTCAAGTGTCTCAGTATGATCAGCAAGCGCAGCCACTGCGTCAACATACTCGTCACCTCGGATCAGCTCATACCCTCGCTCGCCAAGGTCCTGCTGTTCGGCCTCGGCGGACTCTTCCCGATAGAGAACATCTATTCGGCGTCGAAAACCGGTTGGTGGCTCGTCTTACACGCGCTCGATGTCTTCGACCCCTTTCTCTCTTTTCTTTTTTTCTTTTCTTTTTTTTTCTTCATTTTCGCCGGCTTTTTCGTACGTGGTTCATGTTTGGTTTGGATTTATCGCGGTGTTCTTAAGGTAGTCCTAACATAAAATCAATTGTCAGATAAAAGTCCGATTATTTTATTTGAGAGGCGAAATTGATGTAGGGTTCGGGCTCTATTAACGATTGCCGTGCGACTTCACTGACACCTGCTTACTTCGCTTAAAATAAATTTAACGATTTTATTTGATCGCCCGGGCTTATTTCCCGAAAATTTTATACAGCTTAAATTGAATGATATATGAAATAAAGAAATTTTTTATTCAATTTTACCACAATCCTTTTAAACAGTAAAATTATTGAAACAAAGAATCAATAAAGTTGATAATTTTGAGTTCGAAAATTGTTCTGTATTCTTATTAAATTCTTTAGAAATATTACTAACAAACTTGTTTATTAAAAAAATATTGCTGATATATATTATCAAAGTGACGATAACTCACATTTAATAACTGTTTCTAGGTAAAGAAAGTTGCTTTGGTAGGATCATGGCGAGATTCGGACGCACACGCATCTACGTGGTGATAGGCGACGGCCTGGACGAGGAGGCCGCGGCCCGGGCGCATACCTTTCCCTTCTGGAGGATAAAGAGCCACTCGGATATGCAGTCGCTCTACAACGCTCTCGAGATGGACTTCCTCTAACGCGCGCTCGTCGAGTCGACGGCGACACGTGGCCGCCGTCCACCTGTGGGTTTAGTTGCAATTTCATGTATTACGACTTGATGAATTTGAAGTACAAAAGTTTTGCTGTCGTTCTTTCTCTTACTTTCAAGCGTCCACCCTAGCTAAATAATCTTGAGCTGTTTAAGTATATGTGTAAAGCGCGAAAGTGGATTATTTTGATGAACTTTAAGACTTTGATAATAGGGTTGTATATAAAAAGTAGTCGAAACTTGCTTCACGGTTGAAAGGTGAATTAAATATTTATAAAAATTAATTCCAGTATTTGCATGTAACTTTCGAAACATTTATTATTGATTTTGCGATATTTTCAACAAGATTAAATAAACTCATTTTATTTGCTAGGGAATATTATGTATGATCGACTATTATGCGTACTAACTATTGACGATCAATCAAATTTATTCGTTTATGTTGGATGTGTGCATTCCAATCTCGAACTTACAGATGTTCATAAACTGAAGCTCAAAATGATCCAAAGAGCACTGAATTTTACTAATTAAAACAACTTGTCCTATGTAATGACATTCCTAAAATTATTTAATACAATATATGTCGATAAGTTAGTGTGTAAGAAGGCGATTGCGCGCAGCGAGCTTCTAAGCTCTGTAGGTGCAAAGGCAGATGAGGCCAAAAAGAAAAAAATTAATTCTATTGATCACTATGATGGTCGATTGTGGACCGATTCAGGGTCTATAAAAGTGATAACGACACAGCTGAAATTAAAATGGAGATTTATATATTACGGGGATTTTCTAAATGAATGATACAAGATATTAGCGAGCTTCTATACTTACATATGTGTATGAAATAAGCGAAAAAGAAAGTAAAAATGAAAGTAAAGATATGTAAGTAAAACTACTTTGAGCCAAGCGAATTGTCTTGAATCGCGAAGTATTGTGTACTTAAGGAGATAGCGAAAAAAGCATTTAATTGAATCGTTTCATTTTGCAGTGCAATCATGCGCTATGTTATTACCTAGATTTCTCTGTGATTTTATAAGTTATTTTGATTTTGCAATTATTTCTTTTTGGCAATTAGAGGCAAATACTATTATCCAATAATAAATTTAAAGTTATTAATGGAAATGTAACAACATTTACTTTTGTAGTTGGCAGTGCGAGAATAAATTTAAAATAGAAATTTTTTACAACTGTGCAAAGTGCAACATTCCATATAATGTATAATAAAATTTTGTATTGACTAATGTAGAAATGATTTAGTGATTCTGATATATTTTTTAATCTCAATATACTTGTAAAAAATGATCGTATTTTAACAGTTGGTAGAATAATTTGAAATGCTAGCTTTTAATTAATAAGTCCAAATAAATGTTATTTTTTAAAATAACAAACATATGTTTGCATCATGAGAATAATATCAGAAATTTTCACTAAACTCTTCAGAAAATTTACAAAAGTTTGTTAACCATTTTTTCCAAACTGAAACATGAAATTTCAACATTCCCTGGAATGTAAAATGACCAATTTCATTATAAAACTAAAAAATTGAAGTTACTGTAGTAATATATTGTGGCAAATAAACTAGTCAACATTTAATGATTAAAAAAATTTAAGGGCCTAAATCGTTTTGAATATAATTTTTACATTTGAAATCATAGGTTTTGGTAACAAGTTTATTGGAAAACTAAATTTTAATAATAGGATAATTACAATAGTATTTTAATAATTTTATTGTTAGATATTAGTAGGCATTCCACGTACAAACAAAAAATTGAAATTCTACTGTTGTTGGTCAAAAACTTTGAATAATGTTTTAGGTATTACTACTATAATTTAGTTAGAAATAATAGCATTTTTTATTAAGAATGTTTGTATGCTATAATATGTACAACTGATAATGAAAGTTACGAAATGTGTGTGATCTAAGAAAGCAAAATTTCAACTGTTGCAAGTAAAATTTCAAAATAAAAATGATTTTGTTTAGATCAATTAAGTCTTGAATTATTTATAAAAAAATAAGTCATATTTTATTTATTTGGTAATGGGACATGTTTTATTTGAAAATTTTTTTTTTTATCACATTAAATAAATGACGCGATGTCTTACATCAATAAATTCGTATAAAAGTAATTCTCTATTTCGTTATTTACTACACTATGGATTGAGTGTAGTATCAACATGTATAAAGATTAACATGCTTGTAATGCAAGCATTACAAGTTCAAAATTTTTAAAATCTCACAAATTAGGCTGCAATAGCATAAGTTGGTGCTGTCATAACTCCGCAATTGTTGTTCTTTTGAGCCATCAATATGTATCCATCATTACCCCAGTAATTTGACCACGAGTTTTTAACTAACCAGAATCCTTTACCATCCATAACTCCATATCCCACAGCCAAAACAGCATGATCTAGCGCATCTTCAGTATTTCCTAAGGTTATACAATTTTTATATTATGATTTATATATATTTAATTAATAATAATGTTAACATTTTTTTTAAAATATATCTTTTATAAAAGCTTATCATCATCGCATGTACTTACCACAAGATGGTTCGTAATATACCCCATTAGAATAAAATGAGAATGTTTTATGGGAAGCATCAATAGCTACTGATACTGGTCCATTCTTAAAAATAGCAATTTTCAATGCATCGACATCTCCAGTTTTAACATTGACAAAACCTGTCAACTTGGCAACTTGGGTTACGTTACTAACGTGGCAATATCCATCCTATACAAAAATACCAAATTTTCACTCTCGTTCCGTGATTATTAGATAAAGTAAAAAATGATTATTTACCTGACCAAGATAACCGCCATATTCTTCTTCAGTAGGTAAACCTCCATGCTTAATGATCCATTGGTAGGAACGGAAATCTTCACCTCCGTCGCAACCATTATTACCAAAGCCCCAGGAACAATCAATAAGAGCCTAATTTAAAAAAGTTAATTTATTAAAATTTGAACGAATAAATTATGTTGATAATATTTATTTTTACCTGTTGAGAAAGCCTCACTAATTTTTTATGCTTCATATAATAAGCACCCTCTACTGCTCCTGTTGTACCAAAACTCCAGCAAGAACCACAAACAGATTGATCTGGAAAGTTGAAAGATTAATAAATAATATGTAATCTTTTTATTTTTTCTTGTAATATCAAAATTTATATTAGATTAAAAAAATTACCTTTAACAGGTGTTACAGCACCGTACAACCTCCAATCAAAATTTGCTGGAACATCATCTTTCTCTCTTTCAACATCATGGGGGAAAGGCATGCCTCCATTGTATCCATGTTTAGTGTATTGTTTACCACGCAATACTTTTAACTCAGCATCTGTGCGATCAGCTAAATGATTAACATCCAATTGAAATCCTAAATTGGCGCGATTTAAGGAGTGAATGAACCTAATAAATGAGAAAATATATTAATATTGGTAAAACTTACATGTTTCTATTTAACAACTAAAAAATAGATATATAACCTCATATTCTGTCTGAAGTGCTCTTTGCGTTGTTTGTGTTCTAAATCATGTGCGTAATTCTTTTTGTGATTATATTTAAAATTGTCAAAAGCAACATCAACATGTTCTTGATGGTTGTGAACGAATTCTTGCATTGGGTTGAAAAGATAAATGTGTCTGTCTCCAGGACCAGGGAAACTAACACAGCTCGTATCTATAAAATAAATAATTTTAAAATATCCAATAAAAGGAACACCACTATAAGTTATCAATCATTAAAAAACAGAGTGCAAAAGAAAAGTGGTTTTTTGAATGAACACTTACTTTGTTCTATTTCAAATACATTAGGACTTGGTGTTTCAAAGGAATACCAATCATACTCCAAATAATAATGGTCATAATGAGATCCCAACAATGTATTGAATCCTCGCATTTCATACCTTACAGGAATAGCTTCTTTCATTTGAGGAGTTGTAGGCGATTTCTATATAAACAGAAAATTAAATTACTTTGTTTTTTCTTTATTAACTATTAATTATTATTTTAGTTAAACACAAAATATGTACAACCTTGTAACGAATCCACAGAGTATACTTATTGGTTTTTTCTCCAATTGTGTCGACAAGACGCCATTTCTCACAGGATAATCCATTTATCATCTCTTCCCCAATACACTGAAAATATTGTAATAGCTTTGTATCATTTGTACAACTTTATTTATAATTATAATTACAAGCATTTCTTACCTCCATACCAGTTGTATCGGGTATGATGGTTTGTGGTTTAATTTTCATATCACCAGTGCCATTTACTTGAAGACAAGTTTGCTCGTTCATTTGTGACTCTGTTGTTACTGGAGCTATTTTTATACTACTTCCATAAGGTCCAGCACTTGACAGTTGATATGTTTTAACCATACCTATATTTTATAAGTAAATTTGAACGAAAAAGTTGGATTAATTTAACAATAAATACATTTATTATTTTTATTCATTATCTTGAAAAGTACTATAAATGGTGTAATTACCTCCATAGTAATCAATCCTGCTAGAACCACTTTTAGCATCATACCATGCATAAAATGGCTCTCGAATTTCAGCATAAGGAATATAAAGAGTTCCTTTTGCTGTATATCCTCTACTAAATACTGGAGCCTTTACTGGGCTTGCAGAACAAAGTCCTAAAAATATTTTATTTAACTAAAACATTTGCAGTATATGGAATAAAGGAAATTTTAGTGAATAAAAAATGATAAGAGAATATTCTTAAACATTATCAAAGATTATTGAACCAGCATAAAATGGTTTAATGTTTATCTTATTATAATACTCATGTAGGTAAGTTGATCAAGCTAAGAGACATTTTGTAAATATCAAATAACTTACCACATAGCAGCACAATGCAGTTAAAAGTCAGGAAAAACATTTTGATTTGGCTTCTGAAAAAGAAATATTAGAGTTATTCACATGAAAAATGAACTAATTTGATAACTCGATTGACCTCACAATAACAACTATTTTGCAGCTATCACTTCAGAAGAAAACAGACACCCAATGATAATGATAAATGTCTACTCATGTTTCATGTTTTGAATACTTTATCACTACATTTTTCTGCCGAATTCTCGAAATAAAAGAATTTAAAAAATTATTTTTATTCAGAACAATAATGTATTGTCATTGAAAATAATATTATATTTATAAAATTATTCAATATTCGGGATAAATAAACAAACTTTTGTTTTTAAAGGCTTTGATTTCAAACTAACGCGATCACTTTTATTTACAGGAATGTAAGATTATTTTTATATAAATTGCAAAATAAAATTTAAAATACCGATTCCAAATGAAAACGTCTCAAATGCATCAAATATTAAGTATATCTACACGTAGCCATGCACGTATTAGCCCAAGCCTACAACCTTGGACAACAAAGGAAATCGACGCATCTCAAAAAGGATATTTTAAAGAATGACATTTAATTTTTGAAGATAAACGGTAGTTAGTCACGATAGCATCAAACGCGCGACTAATAAAAAGTCGGAATTTCCTACATCAGTGCGCAAAAACAAAAGAAAAATCTCAACCCGAAGAAATGTCGAATATATATATTATAATCCACTTGTTACTCACCTCCAACAAGTCGACAGGGAGAAGCTCGACACCCGACTGTTGCAGGCGTCGGTTGACGAATTGGTTCGACGCGAGAACGGAGAAAGAATAGACTGCGCTGCGCTTCGCGACGCACAAGCCAACAACAATCACATCTGATACCTCTGGTATTCTCTATGGTATATAGGTATTCGTGTGGTGTGAGGCGCGTGTGTTGGCGAGAGTCGAGCTTTGACTGCTTCGAGACGTTCGAGGTTTCGAGAGCAGAGAGTGACCTGACGGCTGACTCAGCTGAATCATGAGCTCGTGAGTGACCGCTCAGCGCTATTATATATGTGCGGGATCATCACATCATCAGTCATATTGCCGCGCCAAATTCTAAAGATGATATCGAAAAAATAATGTATTATTGTCTAAAGAATGCTTTAAAAAATGGTTAAGCATAAATTAAAATTCCTTGTATCCGCATTTTAAGATTTAATAGTATTGTAAATAATTAAATAATTGTATCTTTTACATAGTTATTACAGACTATAGAGAATACCGAATCGTGTTCAAGGGTTAAAAATTTAAATAAAGTATAATTGATTTATATAATAATATATTTATTCTTCATTAGTCATTGAAATTTTAAAATATTTACGTTATTTTATTTCAAGTATATCTTTTTAAATCTTTTCTATAAATTATAATAAGTTTAATAAGTATTTTATATAAAAAAAATCACAACATTTTTGTCTGCTACTTACGCCTTAAATATAACTTTACATATACTTATATCTGTATGAGTAGGCGTAAAATGAGATTACAGATAATGCATTCGCTGAAACACAAATAAAATTTTTACTAGTAAGTACGATCAGCGTGTATCACATTACAATAATACAACAATTAAATTTTAGGCATTTAAAAAATTATTTTCTTTTAAATAACCAATTGAATAAAAGGATTTTTATATTTTTCTGTAAAAGAAAAGCCACTACACGTGAAAAGGAAAAAAGTATATGTTAGTGTAGATTTTATTTGCTATTTTTATGCGTCTTTTTTCATAACAAATATATAATATTTAATTTTACAACAATCAAAATCTGCATTGAGAAATATATATATGTTTAAATTAAATAATTTTATTAGCGTCTGTAATATAATACTATGTGTATTATTATAACGTATCGTAATATATTTATATTTTATGACCCTTTAGACATACGCCGCATCCGTTATAATTCTAACGGTAAGCCCTAATTGGTATAATATGATAGGTATATTTATATTATTATAATATATACCGGAGAAAAATTATATTTTCTATTGTGTTTAATATATAACTATTATAGTCGCCTTATATATTTTATAAGTATTATACGTAACAAATAAAGTAATAATACTTGACCCAAATCCTCAAATCTAGTACGTGTCTATTATTGTAATATTTTAATTTTAAACCTAATAAAGAATTTTTCATTTGTTGACATATTTAGATTTGTTATGAAACGAGAATCGGTAGAATAGAAATCGTGCTTAGTTTTCAGCGTCGATAACATAGAAAACAGTATGATCTCGAATGTACCGGAAAGTTACCATGTAGACATCATTCTTAACATAAAGGGTTATCATTTATTTAATAAAAATCGGCACGCAGATTATATATATAAGTAAAGCATATCTGAACATACAAGAATCCTGCTCGCCCCCTTTACTTTATATTCATATCACAAGTAAAATATTTTCTTCGCACTATATATTCTTCAAGTGAATATAATATAGTTCCGCCGTAATATCTAATACCCGCCTCTTTTATTAAAATAGTACACTAACGTGATTAATATTAATTTTATCAATAATAAATTAAAACCAATTTTCAGCTATTAGTATCAAGTATTTTACAAACATATACCTATTGCTTGTATATATATTATATGTATATATAATAAAAAACTATCAACAAATTGTAGAATATTAAATTAATATTAATATTAATTAATATTAATATTTTTTAAACCTGGCATTAGAAATATTTTATTTTAACGGTCGACGACGATTATGAATTTGCATCATATAATATTTTAGGATGTAAGTATAGTTAAATACCATAGGTAGAGTATATATTAATATTAGCTTTTTGTTGGTAATAGCAGAGCAAATCTTTTCTTTTGTTAGAAGAAATGTTATTTTTTAGTGTACTCGTTCATTAAATATTATTATCTGCGATAAAAATCAAGTGTAATATCTTATAAATGTAGCGAAATCGTATTGTCAACAGGTAAGTATCCATTGATCTTTCTAGGCGCTTCTCGAATTTCTCGAATGCTCTGGCTGGTGAGTGGTGTAGCCATGTAAGCGAGAGATGGGTATAAAAGCAACGCCACAGGCGCCGTAAGCTCAGTGATAAACAAGCCTTCGAAGTGTAAGCATCTATTCAAGCGAATTTAACCTTTAAACTTTCAAAGTTAAATCTACTTATCCTTGACTACTTAATTGCGCTTTAATTTGTATCAATTGTAGTCAGTGAGTGTTTATATCGATCAACAAGTGAGCAAAAATGTCGCTGGTGCCATTGCTTTTCTCTCACTGGTGGGAGGACCTGGACAGGCCGCACCATGTTCACGACCAGCATTTCGGACTGGGCCTGCATCCGGATCAGCTTCTGTCACCCCGGCATATGGAACCCTACGCACACCCACATGAAAGGTATTTCACCCACTATGTCAGACCCTGGACAGAGGTTCTCCAAAGCAATAAAGAACGCGGCATGTCCACCGTCGAGGCCGACAAAGATAAGTTCCAAGTTACCCTGGACGTACAACAGTTCAAGCCTGAAGAGATCGACGTCAAGGTGATTGACAAATATATTGTGGTCACAGCCAAACACGAGGAGAAGCCTGATGAACACGGCTGGATTTCTCGTGAGTTCACTAGGAAATACCTGGTTCCAGAACAGTGTGATATGGATCTAGTGCAGTCCAAATTGTCCGTGGATGGTGTGCTCACAATCACTGCACCCAGAAAGGATAAGCCACAGGCTAAGAACGGAAGAGTTATCAAGATTGAGCATACTGGAAAGCCTGCCATAAAGCCAAAGGAAACCGAGAATAAGAAAGTAGAGATTAAAAAATGAAGTGCTCATAGTATAGACTGATCGCATTCCTTTACCTTTGATCATCACTTTTTTCTTCTTTTGCGAACCATCATGTATTTTAAAAATTTAAAGGCTGAAAGGTGTTCTACAAAACTGCCAATGTTAAACTTGTTATACCTGTGATATAAGTACTATTTAGGAAAAAAATGTTTATTGTATTTGAAAAATAGTATTTTTTTTTGTACTGTTACACAAAATTAGAAATAATTGTTTCTTTTTAATGTACGAATTTCATTATTGTACAATAGATTAGGATAAATAAATATCACATTTAATATTTATAGAGACTTTTTATTAAAACCTTGTCCTTATTTTTAATTAAGTTCAATTTTTAATTTTTGTAGAAGTAGTTCATTATTTTTAATTGATTTCAAATTATATGCTTTTAAAAGAATAGTTGCTTAAAAATGAATTCTAAATGTTCAACAAATGTAAAGAAATACTCTAAATAAGAGCAAGAGAAACTTCTGATAAAAATGTAAGCTTGATTCTTTAAGGTTCAATTTACAATGTGGTTATTATATTTTATATTTCATCATTTATAACCAAAATTTTATATTCGTTAATTTTTATCTCTAGGATAAGTATTCTACAATATTCTAGAACATTTCAAAAATTTCTTATTAATTTTTTATACTTTAAACTAATCTTCTAAAATAAAAAAAATATGTATGACATGATGTCACATTTTAATTTAAACTAATTTAGGTAAGTAAGTAAACAATAGATGACCAAAAACATTTCTGAGTTTCTAAAATGCAATCGACGCTTTTTGATGAATGTATGGAAACATTTTAAAAACTCCAGAAAATGTGCCCTTTTTAAAATAAAATGTATATTTTTCTTTATCTATTCCTTTCACAAGTAATTCAAAATAACTAAAACTTGTAAATTTATTATTAAAATATTATGAATTTAAATAAACAGTAAAATACAATAAATGTATAACTACATCTTATGAAAATGATTTACAATCAATTAAAAAATATTACTTATGATTTTCATATATTTATAATGGATTGCAAAATATTATTTCAATAAAATTATTACTTTTATATTCAGTACTTAAGTACCTATATTGAATTGATCTTTCTAAATTATAAATTTTGCTTTTAAAATTTATTATTTAAAATATTTATTTATTTATGATAAATTATATTTTATACACTGCTTTACTTATTCATATAAAATATAAAAAAATTATGTAACAGTATTAAATTTTATTTTTAATGTTTTCCATTTTTTTTACAAAATTATTACTGAGTAGTATAATTATGTTAAAGTGTAACTATAATAATGAGATATGAATGATACTTTAACCCTTTGATAAAGAAAAGATTTTCTAATGATAGTTTTTATAAATTTCTTTTGAATGAATATATTCAATTTTGTTCTTCCTTTATTTTCCATTCCTTAATAAGTACCTCGAAAAGTACATAGAAGATAAAGTTTAAAAGATTCAATCTAACATGACCCACAAATAACTCATGAATTTTTCAATACTTTTAACTGTTACAAAACGAAATTCAAATTCATGAGCCTTTTTTCAATAATACAGTTTACGTTGAGCATGTGCTATTAGCAATCATTACAAAGAATTTAAAGAACTATTGTTGATTTTATTACATACTTTGATAAAATAAGGATTGTTATAATACATTAACCAAGACAAACCTGTTAACAAAAAAAAAAAAAGATTGAAAAAAGTTCATATGTATAGGAATCACAGTGCAGTGAGGGTTTGTAAACCACTATTGTTTGAATTTTACTTAAAAATTTATATGATCACAATAAAAACGATAAAAAATTAAATTAAAAGCCAAGTATTACTACCAAATAGCTAAATTGTGAAACTGAGTGAACTATAAATAACAATTAAAACAGGTATATTATTATGGGTAAATAGTTTAAATGAAAAAAATCATTTTTCTAAGAAAAACACTTATTTATTCAACTCTTAAGAACAAATGTAATTAATTCTAATATACACAATGTAATTTACATTCTACCATTTGACTCGATCATACCATCACATCTGACAAATATCACAAATTGAATTAAAAACATTAAAGTAATAAGATAAATATTGAAAACTTAAATACTTCGACTTTTATACAATTACAATGTAGGTTTATGTATAAAAAAACGATAAGAACATTATTACAATCTTTGTCGAGCAGTGTTGGCGGACGAGATACAGTCTTAGATTTTACTGGCTTTGAGCCATCTTATTTTCTTGTTCGAGTTGCTGCTCTTGTTTCTCCTCTTTATTTTCTAATGCAGGTTTAGTAACTCTCTCAATCTTTAATACTTTTTCTTTCTTGTTTTCAAGAGATTCTGGTTTTCTTGGAGCAGTGATTGTGAGAACTCCATCACTTGAAAGAGTGCTCTGGGCCTTCTCTGGATCACATTGCTCTGGAATCAAGTACTTTCGTACAAAGTGCCTTGAGATTATACCATGGTCATCTTGTTTCTCTTCATGCTTTCCTATAAAGACAAGTTCATATTTTAATCATTATTGCAATAGAAACATTTTATAATGTATCTTACTCTAGGATTTTACTAAAAGTACAAATTCACTTTTATATTTTATAATCTTAAACAATCTTAATTCTTAAAACTTTTAAATTGATTTTATTAAAATTAATTATTTGATTAACTATATGCATTAGATTTTATTATGAAAATTTGATTACAAATTACAAATATAATACAACATTTTGTATGCTGCAATCACTTTTATTTCTGAAACCATTTTGATAAGTATAATAGCACAACGTTTTAGGACGTTTTCTTTGTTTTTCTGTAATTCTAACTATATCTAGCCAAAAAATGATTGATATATATAATAAAAATTCTTACCTTCGACGACGATGTAATCGTCAATGATTTTAACATTGATCTCCTCGGGCTTGAATTGCTGCACGTCCAGAGCGACATTAAATTTATCCTTGTCGTCTTTGATGACTGACCAGCCGCGATCATTTTCTTCGCGCAAAAGTTCCGCCCACGCCGGTTTTAAGTAATAGGATGGGCTCCGGGGCTGGTCGAACAATGACGAACGGAAGAAAGTTTCCGGATGCACACCAAGCCCGAAGTGCTGGTCAAAGAGACGATGCGGCCGCTCCATCTGCTCCCACATCTGCGACATAATCTTTGGAATCAATCCCATTCTCGATCTCATCTTGACTGTTTTGTGAAAAAAACTCCTTTTTTAATAAAAAAAAGGCTTTTGAAAAAGCTCAAGAGAAATAATAAGTTGCTTTGCGATGCGCTCGATGCTTTCGCTTCGCTGTGCAATCGTGTACTGGGGGATACACGGCAGACCGGCCGGCTTTTATAATACTCGAGCAAGCGCGCGCTCTACGTTTCTAGACGCTTCAGGTTGGATCTTGACTGTTCCTCGCCCTACGTTGTTTTCTGGAAAAATCTATTGTGTATATAAGTAATGAGTAATTCCCAAAAATAATCGAATATCATTGAAAATCATATAATTTCGAAATTGTCATGGTTTTCATTCTAATTTATATATAACGGTTACTCGCTGTATTGATCCGTTGCTGTATCTTACGCAATGATATAATACTTACAACTGCGTCGTATCGGCTATTTCTGCACGGAGAAAAATTTGGTAGACCGGTTCAACTCCGCTATGCGAAATCGCTCGTCAGTGTTGACACTTTAATTAAAAATTGAGGAAATGTTTATTTTGTTTTTTGATAACGTGGAGCAGACGTTGTAAATACTCATCTAGTCATACTTCAAACATTTACACATCCTTTTATCGCAAACGATTGTATAGTTTACAATAAAAATCATTAATCATTCAGAACATAAATTAACTCAAATAAAAATAAATACAATTTTGATTGCAAATAGGGAAATAATAATTATGACATACGTTATATTAACCAGCTGGTATAGTTGAATTAAATTTTTATTTAAGAATTTGATGTGATGAATGAAAAAGATGCAATATAAGTGAAATACATATTTTTGATTAATTTTTTTAGAAAGGTTAATAAATAAAATGCAGAATAATAAATCAAAATATTTTCTCTTTAAGAATTGGTTAAAATAATAAAAAATTAAAAATGTGGAATAAAAAAGTATGTTATCTTTTTCTAATACTTTATAACTATACCGGATGTCTAAGAACGTTGACCTTTGTGCAAGATCTTCCACTGCATGTGCAAACTACCTATGTAGCGCATTATATATATAGAAATAGAATCTATGTACAGAGTTGAGAACAAGTATTGCAACGCTTTAGAGCGCTATTCAAACTAACTACAGGCTTCGCGCCACTATTCAAACTTGCGTTGCTGCGCGCGCACATAAACTTGACGATACGAGGTAAATAAGGTAAACTGCTAAACATTATTGGTGTTCATTAGGCTATTCCTTTAGATATAACGTTCTTAAATGTGAAAATTGACGAGAAACTTATGGAAAGTATACTGTTGTATTAGTATATTAAAAGTAATATTTTTTTAACTTTATGAAAGAAGTGAATTTTGAATTGTTTTTAACACCATAGTCGACATATTACAATTATTTTTTTATAAAATTCGTAAATAAATCTATTTTTGTATGATTCTTGGAAATTGTAGAATTTTCTAGAACGTTCTAGAAAATTCAAACATGTTCTAGAACATTCTAGAAAAATACAGAATGCTCTTGAATAATTTAGAGAACTTATATAGAATGTTCGCGAACAATCCAGAAAAATTTTAAAATGTCTTCTAAAATCTAAAATTCTAAAGTGTAAATCTCTAAATAAATCTATTTTTGTATGATTTTTACAATTTGTAGAATTTTTGAGGACGCTCTAGAAAATTCAAACATTTTCAAGAAAATTCTAGAAAAATATAGGATGCTCTTGAATAATTTAGAGAACTTATATAAAATATTCGCGAACAATCCAGAAAAACTCTAAAATGTTATATGCTTTTTCGAAAATTACAAAACTTTAATTTAGAAAAGTTTTAAAGTATTAAAGTTATAATCCAATCGCATAGGAAATTTTACTTGCTTGTAGCTATCCCATATTACAAATACAAGTATTTTAAAAGTAGTTTAAAAAAATTTTAAAAAATCTTTATTTAAAGAAATGATAGTATTTATTTTGCACATTCGCGAAAGTACGTTACGTAATAATACGTAATCTCTAACCATCCAAACATCCTCTCCTTAAAAGTTTGACCTATTAAACTAAATTTTGGCCGTTACTTACCATAAAAACATTTTAGGCAGCCCCTTTTCATTAAAATCAAGGACGGGTTTTGATTGTGCACCTTTCGCATAAACTAACCTATTATATATAGAACTTAGAACCAGCTGGTGAATAAAGAGCATATACATACAATACGAGCACGCACTGTAGCTGCCTCCAGAGGCTTCCCGAAGATTCACCCTATACGTTTGCAAACGTACGCATAACATTTTTAAAAGATTCAGGATTTTTTGTAATTTTTTACGATTTGTTATCTTGTATGAAATACTGAAGCAGTCTTGAAATTAACTTACACTACATTATGGTATTCCAATTTATTTCATTGTACTGAATATAGGGATATTTTGAGATTTTTTCCAATGAAGGTCTATGTTTCAGACCTGTTTTATTCCAACAATAAAAATACATTTTTTGTTTATCGGGCCGAAAGTACCGACTTTTGCTCTTGCGGCGTCCGATCAGAATGGTTGTATTTCGGTCTCGCCAGGCAAAAAAATAGTATACGCACCACTCGCCTTCGGTTAGTATTAATATTTTATCAATACAGCATTATCAATTGACCGTGTATTTTAGTAATTAGCATAATTCTATATTATTGAGTATTTCAAACAATTATTCAATAACAAAACACTTGTAAATCTGTGTTAAGACGTATTAATAAATTGAGGAAATGAAAATATATCGTTAAAGAATAAATTTTCAAAAAAATTTTAGTGCGTTTTTCAAAATTTATTTTAAGTAAACGTATATTGTAATTATTATTAGAATAACTTTTCAAGTTCAAATGTATTTAGATCGATAATATTTTTCATATGTCGAAAATCTCGAATGTTCTCAGTTGACTGATTTAAGTTTACACTATATATAGTATATTTAAGAGCAAGGTGAGATAACGTCGATAATATATGAATCATGTATTTTCAGAGTTTTGTACAGATACAATAATTGGTATTAAAATATCCACCAAAATTCCCACAAATATTTTTTATGATTTTACAGGTATTATTAAAAAAAATCAATTATAATAAACATAAGAATAATAAAAGTGATTCTAATAACAAACAAAATTTTACTTCTAGATGTTTCTAGAAAGAATTTTCTTACAATTAAAATACGAGTAATAACAAAAATGTAATAAAACTTTAAATACCCATGTGCGCAAATGTAATACACACGAATTTAGATAAAAATAAGTAATAAAAATTCTGATTTATGCGATATGATATTCAACAGCAACATATTAAGTTATACATATAACTGTAATTGGAATTTCCATGAATAAGTTTTAAGTTAAAAACTCCCCCAAAAAAACATCATGTCCTTCCATTCGACCGGATTAATAATAGAAACTAGAGCTCGCGACCATGAGCCTGTCTCAAGATCGCGAACCCCGCCTGTGAGCAGAGTAAGTGTAGCAAAAAGGCCCAACGCATCCGTTGTATACGATATATCTAACTGGTTCTCCCCACGAAAGCCCTATTATGTACCTACTGCGTAGCTTTAGCTCTCCCCTCTCGCTGAAAACAAAAAGAACAAAAAATCTAAAAAAATACACGTTGCCGAATCGATTAGCATTACGTGGTCCGCCTCAGTGGTAGCACCCTGCAGACGTGTTTTATAAACAAGCGTTTCGGGGGGTAGTCGCGATATATGTAGATAGCCACCCGTTGTGCGTCAGCACCGGAGCTGGTTGCCAATGAAATACGTGTCGCTTCTGGAAAGATCCCCGTGTATATTTCTCGTATATACTTATACCTTCCGCGCCGCGCCGGGGTATATAGGGCTGCGTGTCGGCTCTCCGCGTCAGTAGCACATGACATTACGCGAATCGAGTATACTTATATATATTGCTCATCACTAAGCAACTGTTGACTGCTGTTTTTATTATAATTACCTATATACTGACACAGATCGTCGTATAACGTAATTCTACAAGCTTGTTGTCCTTCTACTAGTCACGTCGGCTGTAATAATTTATTGAAGAGCGAATAAAAAGATGGTTTCACCGTTGCTACCGTTGCTGCTCTCAGCAGCCTACTTCAACGACCTGGAGAGGCCAACGAGCTCGCGTCTGCTTTTCGACCAGGACTTTGGAGTCGGGATCCGTCCGGAGCAGCTAATGCTCTCGCGCTACGGCTTCTCCGTGCCGTCTATGCAGTATTATCGACCCTGGGCTGA
>JAPYZP010000977.1:0-27343 GCA_030522985.1 Torymus sinensis | reverse complement strand
AACTGATTAACTTGATCATGTTCATAACCTCAAAAAATAAAAAACAAATAGAGAAATAATACGCGCGAAGCGCGTTGAATGTAGCTAGTATTATATAAAAGGCAATGACATAGATATCGATAGTACAGCATAAAAAAGAAGAATAGATAGGTCAGAAAGTTAGCATCATAAATTTTTTTAGTAATTTTATGAAAAAGGTAAAGCTTTTGCATATTTCCGCAAATACATACTCATGTATGCCTAGGAATTCACGCGTGTATTCTCCCTCTACCTCTCGTAATTACTTTGTCTGTAATCTGTATGTACCTATCTGTGTTTATATACATTCATTCTCTTATAATTTCATTTAGATGAATGACGACGGATCAGTGAATAACGATGCTATTCTAAAGAACAAAAATAATTTTTCTACTGAGCAAATTGATGAAATTGTGAAGACTTGTGAAGCTAAAGGTAGCTTTCTTACCTCTATGATATTTATTTAAAATATTAGATAGTATGGAGCTAAATCCATTATAACGTTAATCTTTTCTTAGCTGGAGATGTTAACAACAAAGAGTACCACTGTGAAGTTGCTGTTTGTCTACAGGAAAATCTCGATGTTTTAGACATCTATAAAAATTTTCATCACTGATATTTAACTTTTCATTTAATAATTGTTATTTAAAGAAAATGCTTATTAACACAACTGAAATAAAAGTATTGGGAAGACATGGGAAGAAATTCGTTGATCGCATGTTACAACTATAATTTTTTATATCAAATTCCAATTTTAATAACCACGTTGTTAAAAACATTTTACTTCATGTTCATTAATCCATGTATAATACAATAAACAAAATAAATTTAATATACTTATACATCAATATAGCTATATATATTCATTATAAGCAAGTGATAATCTATATAAAAAAATCACCGTCAATTCATTAACACGTGGCTTCGTCAAACTTAATTTACTGTTTCCTTTAATTAATTTTTAATGCCAAAATTTCAAATTATTACACCAATTTATGGCATAATTCTAATTTTATTCATTTATATGAAGATTAAAAAGTATTAATTATGCATTATGAATAAAAATCCACTGCCAATACATTGGCACTTAGCTTCCTCAAACTAATCTATTTATTCCATTTTTTAATTTTTCATGACAATAATTAATTGTATCATACAGAAATTAATTTTAAACTTCAAAGGATTAAGAAATAACCTTCATTGTAAGAAGAAAGTTTTTATCTTGTTACAATGCTTCCAAGTGTTGATATTAACATTGCAATGAAAAAACAAAAATACGTTCCAGTCACCAACGAAAAATCTTTTTACATCTTTTTACTAACTTTCGTTTTGCACATGCACACACACCAGTCGTTCCCATCCAGGCCTAGAGATACAGTGTAAACCTTTCGTTAATGGTGGCACAGGCGAGACCGTATGCTTACAATCAGTACACATTGTATGTTTATGATCCTCGGGATCGCGAGACTCTTTCCAGGCGTAAATCACGGGCGGGTGTAAAGCACATGTGTATGTGTTCTGTGTCGATCTCATTTTTTCGGCGATAACTTACGCGTCTTCGCTTTCTAATACCCTCGCTTTCGTTCTCGGTGTGTCTATCGATAGGTTCAATGGCACAACTATGCTGCCTTTTTAAAATCAATTGTAAACATAATTTGAATATCTTGAGTGGTATAAAGTTTTTATAAAACAAAAAGAAACTCTTTTAATTTAAAGATCTGTGACAAACGTCAATTATATTTAAGAAAACAACAAATCCCGCAACCAACACGAGAAAAAAAATTTAAATATCCGTTTTATCAGGCGAATCCGCAACAAAGTCCCCGTGAAAACAAAGAATTACCGCCGCGATCAGGCCACAATTTATCCCGAAAAAACCGTTGGAGCCTCGCGTCCTTTCCCCCATCTCCCCTCAAAAATGCAAAGTCCCGCCGCGGAGCGAGACAGGGCGAATTCGTCACCCAGACCAGCGAAGAGAGGGAGAGAGAAAGATTTAAAGACAAGCGCAACTCCGCCGGGCCCGTAAAGAAGTCCTATACCCCCACCCCTACCCAGTGCCACCTCATATACATAAACATACGCGCAAAACGGCTGGAAACCGGAAACTGCTGTGTGTATATATACGAGGAATCCTCAGAATAAGCCGAAGACAGGGACAGGGAGACTGTTTAAAAAAGGATCAAAGCGAGAAAGAAGAACCGCTGGCGAGGATGGTACGCGAGAGGAGGTAGGCGCTAAGAAAAACGCGACTGGCGAGAATGGGACACAAAGAAAAGAAGAAGAAGAAAGAGGAGGAGGAGTCGCGGGAGAGATCTTCGGCAGATTTGAGACTCGGTATTCCAGGGAGTTTCGACGGCTCGAGAAAAAGAGGCAGACGGAGAAAGGATGCGCATGCGGGCTGGAAAATGGAAATCGAGAGAAGTATCGACGCGTGCTAGGAGATTTAAAAAGGGGCAGATAACAGGGAACAAACGAAAATTGCGTGAATAATTTTATTAACCTTTTTTTTTTACAAATATTGTATATTAGATTCAGAAACGTTAATAATACTCTAGTCCCTCGCAAGATAACCGGCCATAAATGACTTTTAATTCAATCTACGGGGTGTTTTCATGCGTGAAAAAAGCACGTATCATCGCTGCACCGTAAAACATTTCATCAAGGTGCATTAATACACATGGAATTCTGCATTAAAATTCATGCAGTTTTAGCATTTTGCTTAGTCAGTGTACAAAACGTTGAATTTCCCGTACCCCCAGAGCGTATCCTATCATTATATTAACATTTTATATGGTTTAGGAATGATGCGAGCTATTTCTGTTATATTTACAACACATTATTTAAGTCAATTATTATCATATAATTCATATACATGCCAATAAATTATGAATATTTTAATAATCGCGTCGTTGACGTCATTCGTGTACCTTTGGCTTTTCGCTTAAATTTACCACATTTCCGAATATCTTTTTGATTCAATTATAAATTGACATTACAACAATCTCGCTTAACATAGCACCAAATAAGCTAATTACCAAAACAACCGCTCCTACTTCCCCAATGCACTTGAGCCTGAGGAAATCCAGTTTAAAAACCAACTGGAAAGTGGACCTGAGGAAATTCACCTGAGTGTATTATAACTTTCCTCTCGCAAAGCTCCAACGCGAGCCAGAAAAGCGTTCGAGAAAAGGCGGCAACGAGACACACACGCGTGCGGGTGCGCGCGAGCGCATAGAGTGTCTGGCAGGTATCGAGCGTTGGCGCCGGCGAAAACTTGGCGCTCCTCAATCATTGTCAATCAGCTGAATACGTATGTGCGTGCGTGCGGCCGCGGCATCGTGTGTTGTTCGTGTGTACGGGAGGCGAGCAAGAGAGAGAGAGAGAGAGAAAGAGAGTGAGAGAGAGACGGTGAAATCTGATTTGCAAGGAGCTTTCGAACGCGGCGATATAGTGCCCCCGTGTAGTGTCTTTGTGGATAAAACGCTTTCGTGCCGAATACGAATTGGCGTGGACACTAAGGAGCTTCTCGAGTTGTATATATATATATTTCTTTAAAAAGTGGGTGACAATGGTGAAAACAATTTAATCGCGATATTATTCATTTGTAACCTAAACAATAATTATTAGTTACATAAAATAATTTTTAAATATCTTGTGTAAGAGAATTTTCGTGAATTATATAGAGATGGGATAAAAATTAATTGATACACACGGGTCAAAAATGATTGGTTACGATTACCAACTAATTTGTAAGAATGTCCCATCTGTTCAGTATTAGTAAGATAAACCAATTAAAATCGTTACCACAGCCAGATTATTGGTTACACTGTAATTATTCTATTGGTTGATCTTACCAATGCTGAACAGATGGGACATTTTTGGACAATTTTTATGGAATGCAATCATGAAAAGCTACTAAAAAAGTGGTATATGCTAGAGACTAGATCACTCGAATCCGGAGTCAGAATTGTTCTATCATGTTAAAATTTTGAGACATCTGATGTACAGGATTTTTTAAATATCTTAAAAATAAAAATTAAATTTAGTTACCAAAATTATGTAGAACTACTTGTCCTCTTTAAAAGCCATTTTGGATCATCCTATGATTTTTCTCCAAAGTATACTTGTGTCAATTTTGAAATAGAGTTAATAAATTTTGACTTCAAGAACTATGAAAGTTTTCCAAAATTCACTAAATCATAAACTAAACACTTCTTATACAATACAGGTTTTCCCCTAACAAAATCATCGATCAACTCTACAAAAGTACTAATCAATTTATAAAATTGCAATAATTTAAACTCGCATAACTTATAATAATCAATAATGAAATCTCACATATTTAAGAAAACTAACACTAATCAATTAACCATCTTTGCAACTGTTATCCATCACCCTTCAAAAATAAACCTTTTAAACACACAATCTGGACCAAGTGTACCCCTCCCCTAAAACAAAAAAAAAAATGATAACGAGCGCGTCCCATTAGACAGCGTTCGTACGTTCCACATTTGCGAAAAAGTTCTCCTTCATTAACGTCGCGCCCGCGTCGGCGGCTGCCAAGGCACCAATAAAGCGCAATTTTCTCGCGCGCGTGCGCAACTAGAATGCCGCCGCAGGCGCCGCGTCTGTTTTTCACGCGCGACTACCTCTAACAACTAAAACGCAGCGTGGACATGCGGTTACGCGAGGATAGCATGGAGTGATGTAGACCTATCGCACGCGACATCAATGACGTTGAATTTGCTCTTTCAGTATTTGTCATTTAAGTCATTTTATATTAATTCTTGATCATTTTTATAGTGCATTAAATTTGTATATTATTCTGATCAATTATACCAAAAAACTGCTGCTAATACATTGTCACTTGACTTTCTCAAATATAAGTTATTCTCTTGTATTACTATAGAAGTTCAAGTATTATTAAAAATTTAAATGTTACTGCAACTATTTTATTGGTTTATCTAATCAATACTGAACAGATGGGACATTTTCTCAATTGATATATAAATTTTGAGAACGATGAAATAGTATATTATTTTATCAATACCTTCCAAAAATGTAAATTACAATACTTCAAATGCGTATTACTGACCGAATAGACATTCTCTGTCAATGATTGTCAATCTTTACAATCATTTTCTAAAAGACTTTTGTTTCCAAATGATAATTTCTGGCATTAAAAAGTTGAAATAGAACAATAATTAAAGTTCGAGGAAGCCGAATGCTAATGGCAGGTGTTTTCTAATTATACTATTACTTTTAATTAACTCAACACTAAAGATAATTCAATTCAAGTATATTGTATAGTTTTGTTAATAATAAAATTTACTAAAAGATAATATGTTTTAAGTATGATCCAAATTTTGAAAAATTAATTTATGATTAAAGTACCTGTGTAAAGAGCAGAAAAAGCATTTATACGAGAGTGTTTCTAAGTGATATCAGTTACTTTTGATAAACATCGATTACAGTGTACTCTCTTGCAAAGATATTCACGCTGCGTCCATTATTTCTGGAGCTTAACTGACACAGGTGTCTTTACTTCATTGTCCAGCCTCATTTTATTTTCTGAAGTTATAAAAGGTTTCCATTTTTTGTTAAGTTTATTCTCTCTTTATTCTCTTCAAGAGATATGAAATCACTTGAAATTAGAAACTTTTGGTTTCCTTTAATATTTGTTTTAATATTTTTTTAATTTAAAGTTCATTAGAAATTTTAAATTGATATATTTTCTTTACACGATTATCTGGAATAATATTAAATTATTGAATGTCTTAAAATATGGATTGATAGATTACATTATTCTAGGTAAAGTCAACAGATATGTTCTAAAATCGATATCATATCTTTTATATTCATGGCGAACAATAAGTCTGCGTGTATAAAAGAAGTCTCAGCTAACCAAATATCATTAATTCTACTGAAACATGGCCATCATGAAGACTTTCGTTATTATCGTTGCTGTATGCCTTGTTGCTTTTGCGGTAAAAATTTTATTTTTCATACTTACATGGTTATTTTAAATTCAAATGTAAAACCAATTTTTAAATAATATTTCATTTTTCCAATTAGAAAGCAGAAGAGGATTTTATAGAAGCAGCCAAGAAGCTGGAGGCGTGCTACAACGAAATTGGTATCACCCAAGGTAATACATAGGTATTACAAATAGTTAAAAACAAAATATTTTAGAGTATACTATTAATTTAAATTAATTATAAACAATTTTTTCAATTTCAGGTATCTCTGAGTTGACCGAATACCAAGAAAAATGCGGAATTGCTTGTTTAATGAAAGTCCTTAACATCGTGAGTTTACTACTTAATTGTTATACATATTATTTACATTCGTAAATTTCATTATATAATGAAGTATTATTTATGGTGAATAATCATGGGTTTTCAAGTATGGTTTTCCATTATAATAAATTTGTAAAACAAAATTTCATTTTATTTTCCGCGAAAGAGTGTGTGTGAGCAGAAATTTGTTGACACCAAATATCTTAACTCATTAAGTTATTATTAATAAATAATTATTCTCAAACATACTGTAGGTTCAGCTATTTGTCATGATTGCATTTTCACGTTTAAAGAAAGGTTTTTTTTTGAATTTTCTTTTACAAGTGGATCGTTAAATAGAATTTCACAAAAACTTTTCCATTAGTTTTTATTTTTTGCTGCGAAAGATATTTTTTGTATTTTTTTTTACATACAATGCACTAACATTTAAGTATTTACATAAAATCACTTGCAATCAAATAATTATAATAATTCTGAGGTGAAAACGGCTTGGAAATTCAGTATTGTTTTATAAAAAGACATAAAGAGGGAGAATAGATAGTTCGGAAAGTTAGCACCATAAATATCTGTAGTAACTTTAGTTTACTAAAAAGGTAAAGCTTTTCTGTATCCCCGCAAATGCATTATACTTATATATGCCCACGTATTTGGGTGTGTATTCTCCTTCTGCCTCTTGTCATTTTTTTGTCAATACATACCTATCTGTGCATACGTGTACAAGTGTATACCTATATATATTTATTCTCATAATTTCATTTAGATGAATGACGGTGGATCAGTCAATCACGATGCTATTCTAAAGAACAGCAACAATTTATCTGCTGAGCAAATTGATGAAATTGTGAAGACTTATGAAGCTAAAGGTAGCTTTTTTACCTTTATGGATATTTAAAATATTAGATAGTATGGAGCTAAATCAATTATAACGTTAATCTGTTTCTAGCTGGAGATGTTAACAACAAAGAGTACCACTGTGAACTTGCTGTTTGTCTACAGGGAAATCTCAACATCTAAAAATGTTCATTACTGATATTTAACTTTCAACTTAAAAATTGTTATTTAAGAAAAAGTTTATTACACAACTGAAATAAAAGTATTGTCAAGACATGGGAAGAAATTCGTTTATCATGTTACAATTATAATTTTAGTCGTCAAATTTATTAGATAAAAAAAATATTAGATTAAAAAAATTAAAATATTCATTAGATTATGAAAACAAAAATGTTTCTAATAGACCCTTTATTGTTTCAATTACTATGATACCATCCTTTGAAGAGTCTAGGCTATATAGCGAATCAAAGCATCAAGAAAATAGATTCAATCCCACTCCATATAAAGTCAAGCATGAAATGTAGTATCCAAACACGAAGTTAATCACTTTTCTGATTTCAATTAACAATCGTAAGAATTAAAACTTCTTTACAAATCAACAAAACCTAATTAAGTTTCATTTCATCGCGCATAAAATGCATCATAATAACATTCTCCTACGCAGCGTTCATTAATTGAAAGAACGAAAGGTAGTTTAACAATGGTGAAAGCTTATGAAGTAGCTGCTTTCACTTATGTAAAGCTGAATAAAAATTTCGCAAAATACAGCAAAGCTACATTTACAAATAGCAATCACGTCGCCACTAACATCCATTAAAAGCATTTCATCGCCTTTATCATCAATTTCGCTGAACGACAATAATATAATCCTCACATTTATTGCACACGATTCACCCCCTTGCGAAAATCATCATCCACACCCATCCCGCAGACGTTATCCAAGAGACAGCAGCGCCAGACACTCTCCCGTCGCAGCATCACCGTTATAACCCTCCGCGCTCTCCTGGGCGTAACAGTTTCTCGGTCGCTAGCGCGTGCCTCTCCGCCTCTGACACCTTTTCCACGCGCATATATACATACATATATGTATACACACGCGATAATCGGTCGATACGTAAGTAGCCAAATGAAACGCGCGTCGCTCTTATCTCGGAGTCTCGTTTTTCGCGCGGAGGCGTTGAACATTATACGCTGTCTTCGGGTTGGAGGAGGACCCCGTTCTTTTTCGGCTCTTTACGAGCCTGTCGGGAATCCCGCGCGTTTTTCGTGTCCGCGAGATGTATCTTGAGACGAGACGTACGTCATTCATTTTTGCGATTATTGCGATGAGCTTTGATTGTGGATTTACGCGGTTCCACAGGGCAGCGTGTTGATGTTATGGATTTATTTGTGGAATTATTCGATACTCCGCGCTGATGTATGTATATATGTTTCTGAAATTGCATTTGCTGATTTGTTGATAAGTCGGAGAGATGGCGTGAAGTGTATTTTGCGTGCGCTGCTTAAAGTTACGACGAGAAAGAGAGAAATGAAAACATTGCGTGTATTATAGTGAAAATAAATAAAAGTAAAAGATGAATTTCTTCTTGCAAATCATCGTCGCACTCGTGAATGATTTATGGAGCCTTGTTATTGTGTAAGAACTTATTGTCGTGTATCCTTGACACTCGTAACTTTAGCACAAAAAATGATTTTACTGTAGACATATGCGTGACACTAAAGAATAAATAAACATGATATTTCAATTATACGAAAATAACTTTACACACTATATATACGTAGTTATCAACGATTCCATAAACACAATGACATCCTTTCAAAAAGTTGTCAAACCGTCCGAAACTGGAACCCCGAAACCTCCTTCGCAATGGGAATCGCAAACGAGTATGCCTCTCCTAAAATTGTTGAAACCAAGCCAAGTACAGTTTCGCTGTCATCCTTTCCCGCGCATAAAAATGGCAAAAAGCCTTATACGCACACACGTGCGCCCGCGACTGTCGAGAGAAGAAACTCCGGCACGTATAGAGAGAGCGAGAGGGAGACAATTTGGCAGATATGGGCCAGCAGCGCGGTTACATCCTCTCCACTGGAAAGCGGAGCATCACCCATATATGTGTGTGTATGTATGTACGCACACGTCTCGTTAGCGCGCGTCGTATGCGGTGGGTGGGTATAAACCCTTTGGGCTTGATCGAGTGTCCTTGGTACTATAGACGTTTGAACGTGAAATTGACGCGTAGGATTTCCGGAGGCTGTACTGCGGGCTTTTGTGTGCGTTAGAAGGAAAAGCGAACGAGGAGGCGCTGGAATGTGGAGCAAGTGGCGTTTGTTGGCCGAGCACTTGCTTTAGGGCGGTACAACAGTTTGTTCTGTTAATTGGCAGATTCTATTATTTAGAATGGTATAACTAGAGTTGAATAAAGGTTTTTATTTTGTTAACAGAATTTTGTGGCAAAATTTATGAAAACAATGAAGAAATTCAATGAATTGTTACATGGTTGTTAGCAAATAAGAATTAAGTGAAAGCGTTGTTCAAAAGATTTTATTTAAAAAAGAAACTTTTTCCTTTTCTTAATTAGTAATAAATAAATTTTCTTAACAAATAATAACCAGATTATGATTCATACTTACAAAAAACGTTAATATTACAAAAAACTTGAAAATAAGCAATAAGTCTTCATCTTATTATCGTCGTTTTACAATCCAATCGCTCAATCCAGCATCAAATTCCTATCTACACGAATGCTCTTAGACGAGACGAAGCACGATGCCCAATAGAAAAATCTCTGCCGCTACAAGTAACTGAAAAGAAGGTCTCTCTCACTCAACTCATTAGCCAGTGGTCAGGCCGGGGTGTAGGTGATGGACGACTGAGATTGCAGATTTTGGCGCGGACGCATCGCCGAAGTCCGCTGCGCACCCGTCGCCGCGCGTTTCTCCGATTATTCACGCGCGGCGCGCATATGTATATACACCGGCGCTTTTTCGCGGACACATTATATGCATTCGGTAGCTTGCGCGAGGTTTCCACATTCGTTATAATGCGCGGTAATGACAGCGCGCTGCTAGCTGCTACTACGGAAATCTAGCCCCGGCTAATAAATTGATACCAGCTGTTTCGTGAAAGTCCGCGGGGACACGTGAAGAATTAGCGATTTTTCAAACTTATCTCGTTAAAAATGGCTACACACGTCGCGGAACATATCTTTTTCGTTATTTTTCCAACTTGGCCTCGGGCAGTGTGGCCAGATTGTGGCGATAAATCGCCACTTTTTCATGTGTATTATTACTATATTTATTGTTTACCTGGGCACACTGGGCCTCGGGTTGTGTGTGGCATTTGTTTCCGCTTCGCAGACCGTTAGGTTGCGATGTGGAAGAGGCGAGCGACGTTGTTATTAAAAATGCGCGCTCGGGTATAGGGGGGAAGAATCTGCGCCGTGTAAGCTGCTTTTCTCGCCGGTTATAATCAGCTTGTGCCCAATTTGAGCGAGTTGGAAGGAGGTTGCACGGTCGCTGATGTGATATGTCGCCCTCTCGTATATTTAGGAAAACTGGTGAGGCTGCACTACGTGTTCCAATTCTGTATTGGGATAATATGCCGACGACGACGACGGGATTCTCCTCTATTCGTCTCTTTCATGCTGCCTCGTTCCAAGCAGACACATGGGAATTTGAATTATTCACTAGGGATGGAGACACTTCATAGTTCTTGAAATAATTGAAAAATAACATATTACGTCGATTATTATTATCGTTTAGGGTATCTGATACAATATTTTATAAAACCCTCTAGATGCAACTTATTTCTTTATTATATATATTACAGAATATTACAATTACATTCGGTTTATGACATTTATAAAACTAATCTAGATAATTTAGTCACGTTTTAATAACGATTGCGTACACGGTATTTTCTCACACCCAAACGTATACTTATACCTACTACAGCACTTACCTGAAATTTACAAACCCCCAAAAGGAGAACAACGGCAACGCAATTATCTAGCACTGCAATTGCAGAAAGCAAGCGCGCCGAAACGAGCGAGCATAATAAGAACGCGCGGCGAAGGATTTATCGCGCTCGAGTAGTCGGCGTGTCGTGGGTGGCGCCGTCGACGACGAACCTTCGTCACCACCTCCTGGAGACCGTAAACCAAGCTTCGAGTTATAGACGCGTGCCTTCTCCTTTTTCTCTCTTCGCGGAGTGTAAACGCGAGTACGTACGTCGGACAAATAATCCCAGCGCCGCGCACAATATAACCCTACTACTCCCCCTCTCCCCTCGCACCGGATTGTTCGAGTCTCGCGCGCATATATACCCTTTTTACGCCTTTTCATTCCCCGAGATGCGTGTTTATGCAATCGCGATCTCGTTTCGCCTTTATCGCTCTCTCTCTCTCTCTCTCTCTCTCTCTCTCTCTCTGTGCGCGTATACGAGTGTGCGTTCGCTTCTTTTCTCTTCTTTTTGTATGAATAATGTTTTGCCCGGGGATTTTATACGTGAGATTGTATGCGTGTGTGACACGATCGGTGGGGGCTTTTATTTACTGGCGTCGTCGCTTTTTTTCTCGACTTCCATACTATAGCGCGTATACGCACTTCTTCTGCGCGCGTACGCGTCTTGTTTGAGGGGATTCGGGTCAGTCGCGCGCGGTGGCCGTAAAAAATTCTCGACTTCTTCGCGCGCGCGCGGGGCTTTATACGCGCGCGTGTGTGAGCTTAAGTAGGCTATTATTTCGCGTGTGTGTCCGTTTGACGATTTTATGTAGTCTTCGCGGACTGGATTGAGGTGTTTGTTTGCCGACTGTCTCTGCTTTGTTTTTTTTTTCGTCGCTGGGTTTTTATGCCTGTAAAAAGATTCCGGGATTTCTGGATATATGGAACATCTAACTGTATCGGGAGAGGTCGATTCTAGGTTAAAAATCAACTTTTATGTATTGGTTGATGATGATTTATAAGAGGGGAAGAATGTTAAAATATTAATAATATTTATTGAAGCAATAAACATCAGTGTGTTTACTTGATAAACTTAAGATTTATTTTTCAGAAAACGGTACTGTACATTGTATGCTGATTGGAAAGACATTTCAAACGGCTTTCGCAAGGTTTTAGAGCAGAAAAGTGGAGTAAAATGACTGACGGGTCTGAGATATCTGATAAAAATGCGTGGAAAATGTTGCGTTTGATGTAACGGTATACTATCTGAATCTTGCACAACTTTTGACATTCAATTCGCACCTTTGAAGCTTAATGTTGGCTCATTCAATCTGAAAAATCCCACGCAAAGATATAAAATGTATACTTTTTTAATTAGAACCTTCACGTTTGTTTCTCGCCTTCGTAAAATGAGTGACTAACCTCAATGCTCTTTACGACTTACATGTTTACGCTTTAACGATATCCGTAACAAAAACCGTTAAAAATTTTTTAAACAAATTCTTCCGTAAAGTTATTTAAACCAACTCAAAAAAAAATCCTCAACACAACGCAATAAATTAAGCTATTATATTATAGAAATTGATAAATTATGATCCATCCAATTCGCGCGCAGACCAGCCCCAACAAATTCCCGAACCTTATATAATACAAGAAAGTATATATATATATATATATATCTGCATCACAATTCCTGCCCTATCTCTCTATATATCCACTTTGTTCGCTCCCCTCAACAATTTCCCCTCCCGACGAGAGCGCTTCTCGCCTTCTTTTCATCTCTCCTCGACACTATATATACGAGAAATCGGATTAACCCACCCCACGAAGACGCAGAGGGGAGTGAAAACGCGCACGCTTGCGTTTAAAGGACTCGCAGTGCGCCGCACGTATACTCCATTTTCGCCACTTTAATTTCGAGCGAAGACGTCGCCGGGACGATACACGCAGAGTTCCTTCACCCCATGAGCGCCGGACCGCTTTGCATTGCGTCTGCGGCGTACAAAACACTTTTAATTGGACCGAGAGCGCTGCGGCGATATGATAAATCGACGAGCTAGGGTGCCTGCGCACACAGCGATATTGCGAATAACGGGCGACGGGATAGGGAGAGGAGAGAGAGAGAAGGTCTAGGAGTTGTAGGAGTGGGTCTGATAAGTCTCTCCTTTCTTCGAGGAGGGTTTAGTGGATAGACGCGCGTACTGCGGTGTGTTTACGCGCGCGTGCTACTAGGGTGACTTGATTGTTCGAATATTGCGGCCGATTCTGGAGAGCCGCTGGTGAAGGACGATTGGGGTGGGGATATACGGTTGAAGAAAATATTTCTGCCGATGGCTAAAAATGCCGATAAGCAATAAATAGTGAAAAATGTAATACAGAAAAATTGAAATGCCGATTGCTATATGCAACTGTTGAGGTGAGAATTTTGTATTTTTACCCTGAAAATAGGTGCGAAATGAATAACTGGTGAGAAATAGCCATTTGTACCTTCAAAACAGGTTGAGAAACGAATAACAGGTGAGAAATGGCACCTGTTATTCGTTTCTTTTCTTTTGGAGGTAGAAATCAGTAGTTCCCGATAGTTTTAGCTATATTAGTCTTGCCTATTTGTTTAATTAATTTGATGTTATCTTATTAAAGAAAAAATCGAGTTTTATTATTAAATATGTTTTTTTCAAACAAATAAATGTAATTAAGATTAATAGTGTAAATAATACGGTGAGTAACGGATAGAAAAGCTATTTCATACTCGGGTGAGGTGTCTTCAGCAGCTCAGCTAGAAATAGCTTATTTTGTACCCTGTTGCACAATTTACTATTACCCCCCCCCCCCTCCCGCCCCGCAAAACTGTGAAAGTTTTGATTTTTTTCAGTCTTTCCCAAATCACGCTCTGAATGCGCAATTTTCTACACGACTTTTAGGCATGGAAAAAGACCCCCGTTGATAATAGTATAAAATTACGATACAAGAGCGATCGAAGGCGAGAAAAACACGAGTGCGTGAATCGCCGACGCGCACCCGTTCGTACACAATTTTCTTGAATTCAGTGTGCATAATTTTTTAGTTTTCTGCCCGTTTATATATAGTGTACGTATAGTGCCCAGTTTTGTGAATACAGGGTGGCGAAAATCGGGGCAGTTATTATGCTTATTTATACAAATTGATAATTACGCACACTGAGTTGAAAAAAAGATTGTGTAAGATACGCGTGCGCGTATTCTGTCACCTCATAAAAAAAGTGATCGAGATCGATCTTCGTTGTTCCTTCAAGATTTTAGTACCAACATCAGCTGAAGCAATATACTGTAAACTTTTACTATACCATTTTTTTTTACAGAAGTTTCGAAAATCGGCTTATCTATATGTTTTTTTTTACTTATGATTTTAGTTATTCAAGTCGTTACTAGCAGCGTTACGGAAGCGTTTCTTTCGGAGCAGACGTATTATTGCATGCTCGTATGCATAAACCTTCACGACGTTGCCACATTTCTTGAACATAAATATCTGATACCGTGACTGGCTCGCTTTCGCTCAAAGAAACTTTGCTTCTACCGACAGGATCATTTCAAAAACTGTACATATAAGATCCCAAATGTATACTCTACAATATACTCGTTATTTAGATCAATCCCTTCAGTACAAATAATTTTTGGTAGCAAAAAAAGAGTAAAAATTGATGCGCTCTCATAAGAGCCTGTGAATTTTTGTGTATCTATTAAAAATTATTACTCGGCTCCGGGCGACAAGATCCTTTTAAAAATTCACAAGGTTGTCTGAAGCACCAAAAAGAATCAATAAATAAATTTTCATTCGATTCTATTCACTTAGCCCTAGCTAAGGAACAACCTTAATTATAGGTAGTTTTTAATCAATTAACTAAGATTGGATCTCAATTGTGGGCCTGGAAACGAAAAGGGGACATAACGTGATTCCGCAAAAAAGGTGAAATATTTTTTTCACAAATTTATACACAATAATAAAGATTGTTATTGATACAAATAGCGAATTTTAAAATATTTTTTCGGTATTTTAAACCTGTATTTTCAAATGAAAAAATTGTTTACCGAATTTTTGAATCCAGTGCTCTGAGTTGTTAAAAATTTGTAGCATTTTTCGTGATCGTCTCGAGTCGTGCGCATGTCATAACACGTGTATCGTGGAGCGCGGCCTTCAATAATTGTATATATCATAATACTAACGAAAAATTCTATTTAGCAACAGCAATGCATTGAGTATCGAAATATTCCAAATAAATTACTTAGGCCTTTATAAATATAAGAGCTCCAAACATATCGCGAAATACGCAAATTCGTTACATCTCTTTTTCAGAAAACGTACCTACTTCAATCATATTTTTATATTCCGTGTTGAAAAAAATTATTTTCGATTTTTTCATATTTTCTTTATTTTTTTAAGTGGACTAAAGTTATCCGGTTCGGACGAACAAAATATGAATTGATAGGAAATCAAAAGTACTTGCTGATAATGCTCCTACTTTTCTTTATTTTTTTTTTAAACCGGCTTAATTTTATCCGATTCGGACGAAAAAAACCGCTACCAAATGATTGGCACGTAGCTTCCTCCAAATTAATTTATCGTTCCTATATGTATATTATATATTTTAAATTTAAAATATGTTTATTTATTATATTTAGTTTAAAATGATTTAATAAGCATGTATCTTTATTATAAATAATTGTGTACATATTATAAAAATTGAAATTATACTTCTAATTTTTTTTGTTAATTGTAAATTATCTATTCCATTATCCTCTTGTGTTATTTTTAATAAAATATCATTGATTGTTAATTTGATAAGTTCTTTATCTTCTATAATTTCTAATTCTTTTAAAAAACTTTCTTCGTCAATTTCTTCATATTTATCTATATCACTTTCGGATTTTCTCTTTTCTATAGTTATCATGTGACAACGAAAATGACTTCGAAAAATGCGAAAATTTAAAATATCAAATATCTAAAAAAAATTTACAGGATCTTCATGAAATTTCACAAATATATTGTCTATAACACACACAAAATCGTCTATAAATTTCGAGCTGATTCATCGAGCCGTTCTCGAGAAATTACGATTTCAAAAAAAGATTGAACAAATTTTAACCTCAAATATCTCGAAAATTGATGGACCAATCCGTTTGCTCAAAGAAATAGACCGAGAGGTAGTTAAAATATGCCCCTACAAGAAATTTTAAAGCGATTAATCCAATTTGCTCCCTTAAACGTTGAACATAGGAAACTCATTTTTTTCATTTTTCAATTTTATACTCAAAAACTAACCAACAGAATGAATTCAAATTTTCACAGATTATAGCTATTTATATTCAGCATTATCATGATTTTTTTCAAAAAAATTCACCATTTGGTTTGGGAGTTATGAAAAAAAAACACTTTTTTCATGAAAAACTTAAAGTAAAAAAGTTTGAGTTATTTTAAAATTTTGACTTGCTTATTTCACCTGAAATATTGCATATACTAGTATTGTTCTATATTGCATTTTTATAGAAAAAATTATAGGGAGACTAGAAGAAAAATGAAATTAGAAATAAACGTTAAAAAATTAGCAGCAGGAAAAAATAAATTTAACAATAATTTCGGCTGTAACATGAAAATAATAGTTTACTTTTTTATAAATTGAAAAATAAAATTTAATTATAATTAAAAAAGGAGATTGTTCTATATACAAAATAAATGTGTAAGTTAATCTCAGGGTAGATAGATATTATTTAATTATTAATATATTAAAATCGTAGTTTTGTGTTGTAATAATATAAGTGTCTAGCTAATAAGAAATTTTATAAAATCATTGAAAAAAAATATATAATTAATAAACATATTTTATGTTTCTAGCATATTTTTTTTATATTTATACCATACATATAGGAACAGTAAATTAATTTAGAGGAAGCTACGTGCCAATGAAGTAACGGCGGTTTTTTTCCAAGTGTTTTACACCAAATACTGTAATATTATGTAAAAAAATCTGGCAATCTGGCTATTGACAATCTAAATTACTGCTCTATCAATACTTTCGTATGGTTCCTTGCGACTTCGTATTTTGCTAAACGCATATTGGCTGCCCGAACACCGTTCATGGCGTTTCTGATAAACGGTATGAACGACGTAACTCTAGTGTACGTAGCTGGCTCTAAATCCTCCCTGCATCCCCTGGCAGCATTGCTCGCAACACCAATAATAGTGTTACGGATAACAAGAGGAGCTCCGCTGTCACCCTGTCAGTTTGGACATAAAATGGTTAATAAAACCAATAGAAAACATTGTAATAATTTAGGTACTTAAAATTAACCAATAACAGACTTATATTCACCTTCTCACTAAGAATATGCGCAACAACTAAAGATATATATATTGAACTTAATTACCAAACAAAGCGCTTCGGGGTTAGCAGGGGACCGTTGCCTAATACTACCACAAATTTGGCTATCACTGATGTCTGGCACAAAATGCCGGCACGCCATGTTTGATATAATGTTCACCTCAGCGAACCTCCGTTCGTAGCAATCACTGCCACTGCAGGCCATGTCCTGGCCGGTATGCGGATCGCGATGTATGGAAATCCAATTGCGGCCGTAACCGCATACGACGGCCTGCTGATTCGCATAGGACGGATATTGCCTTGCTATAGGAGGCAAAGCTACGCTGTTTATGAACAGGTTCAGGCCCAAGTATGACGCCAGCTGTACCAAAAAAGAGGGTGTAATGTAATTTTCAATCAATATGATATTATGCGGATTGACAACAACAAATCCCCACCTTCAATATAGCGATATCAGAAGTTTTTGCCACTATGGGGTTGAAATTACGTGGGATGTAAATCTGCGCAACCTCTCTCATTCTGCGATACAGCTCAAGTTGGTTGTGAGCCTGAGTAACACCGGCTACGACGATGTACTCCCCGTCAGCAAATAGGTTGCTTTCTAGATGGATGAAGCAGTGGGCCGCGCTGATGATGTGCCAGTTGTTGAGAATGCCACCACCACAATGGTGAAAATTGTTCTTCTGAATCGAAACTGAATAGGTGTGCTCGTCCACAGTTGCGACATTACCGACGATTATGGATTCGGCATGCCGTCTTGCTTCTGCTGCAATGGCAAATGACAAATTTTTCGTAAATTTATTAGTAGTTGGAACTGCTTAGTAGTGTATCGTTTAATTATAGAGTACTTACATTTGTGTACAAAACTAGTAGCTATCAAGCCACACAGAAGCGCCAGGTATATTAGATTCATTTTTGAGTATCGATAACCTGATGCGGTAGGACTATGTAAGACGGTCACATAGTAATATTATATTACTTATAATATTATATCTTTTATATACTTATCGTGTATATATTTATATGTTACGACGCGCACACGACTTGAGACAATCACGAAAAATGCTAGAAATTGTTAACAACACAGAGAGTACATACTTTTTTTTCCTATTATAAACATTGACTTGTCTAAGAGCAAAGTGTGCAGAAAAATATTGAAAAAATTTGGCTTATAGGTTAGCTACATAGTTAAATTAACTTGCCATTTTTGAAAGTGTTTTTTTCTGAGAGTGACTTTTCTGTATTTAATGAATTTTGATACGTAAGAGTAGTGATTTATGAAAAGTTATGAATACAGATCAGAGTGGTCGAAGACCAGGACCATCCTACGAGGAAGAGAAAATTTGGAAGAAAGAAGAAAAATAAAGGATTTAGAAATCTACAAAATACCCCACCAGTAACTATACTTATATGCACTATTTATTTCTTGCAAATTTATTTTAAGATGATATAAAACAACTTCATTTATGCATAAATTGCATCAACTTTCATCAATGAACATTAAATTATTTGACATATTAATATTAATTGATTGATGTGAATTATAAAAAACAAAAAAAAAATAGTAAAAATCATAATGTTTGCATACTTGAGAATAAAAAATCACGATCATAAGAACGTAAGGCACAAACACGACAGGGAAAGAAGCAGCACAACTGCACGCATTACCCACTGGATAAATGAAAGCAGGGGAACGAAGAAGAAAGAGAGAGAGAGAGAGAGAGAGAGAGAGAGAGAGAGAGAGAGAGAGAGAGAGAGAGAGAGAGAGAGAGAGAAACAGAGAGCAGGAGAAGAAAGAAGAGACGACGAGCGGTGCACAAAGGGTGCCGAAAGTGCTCGGCGCGTTTACAAAGCGATCGAATTAAGTCTGTTACGTGCGCGAATATTGCGCGAGCGCGCACATATAACCCTCCCCCCGGCCGAATTCTTTTTTATTTTCCACGGCACTTGCGTCCGTACATCGAGTTACGTCGAGCGATTCGCCACGCTTGCGCCTCCTCTTCCTCCTCTTTTTGTACATCTCGCATAGCCGCGCGGCTAACTCTTGGCTTTTTGACTTGCTTTTTGCGCGCGCAGGCCGTATATGATCAGCGAAGGGAAGACCCCCGGTGAGGATGAAATTGTCGAGTTTAATAATGATCTCCTCGTTTGGGAATTTGTAATTAAGCGAAGTGAATCCTCGCCGGCGCGCATGTAAGTATGTCCCGTCGTTACTTTCGCAGGTTCGAGTGTACATACGCTGGGTAATGGATCGAGGAGAAATTGTTTTCGAGACGGGGAAATCAATCGGTGATTGTTGTCTGCTATGGTGTAATGGAGAGAGAGAGAGGACGAATCGCTTCGGGATTTATTTGATTGGTCTGCGGCGAGGAAAAAAATGTGGAAAGTGTGGTTTGCGATATTTGCCACGTTGTAATTCGCGTGACGAGGAAAATACGCCGTGTGGGTTGTGTGTTAATTTTCTAATTACCGTCGAAGACTAATTGAATCGAGCCTCGTAGGACAATGATTTAAGATCTTCGCGGTTTTATCGATGAGATCGGATCGATAAATCAATAGATCCGAAAATTAATTAGAGATAAACAACGCCACCGTATTTTATTTCAAATTTATTCCCCGTCTGTAAACCGCGTGTATATATACCTTACATAACGCGAAATATAGACTACAATAACGAATAGGCCATTGATACACATTTTCACAAAGCGCGTAAAAAGCTATAATACCAGGACATTTATCCATGCGCACTCGCGAAGGCATTCGAAACGGCGCGCGAAAAAGATTTACGAGGCTCCGAAATAATATACGAGCCGATAATTAACGTGAGAAAAGTCAAATTATACGCCGATATCGGACGTCGAATCTCAAACTCCTGGGAGTTAGCGAACACACACACACACACATACATAGGACGAAAGTAAATAGAAGAAAATTGCGTCTCGGACATTGAATAAAGATACAGGCGGCTCGCATTACACGCAGATCGCGCGCGCGCGCGCGAGAGAGAGAGAGGAGGTCTTATCGTAATTACACATTTCTAAATGGCAATAAATCGCCATTTCACCTGCGTGCGACACACCTCGAGCTGTATCCCATTCTTTCGCTTCCTTATATTCTCGCGTATAGTAGTATATACGCTGTCCCGCTCCTCAAAATTACACACACTCGTAAAATAATGTCTTCCTTGATTCGAGCCTGTCTTTACGCGCGTATACGTGGCAATGATTTTTCCGAATGATAAAGAATTATGGCTAAATAGCACTATTCTCGAGTAAAATTGTTATTCATGCATTGAGAGAGAAAAAAAAGTCTTAATTTACTTCCAGGAAGGTTTAAGGTGTAACTTTCGTAATATCACTTCTCGGTACATATTTCAGTCGTGTATTAATAGCGTGCAAAAATTGTGCTTAAAAATAGCAGATTTCAATTAGTATATAATATCCATTTAGATTGGAAATTTATTGTTGTTTTCGTGGATATCAAATTACTTGGAATTTATTGTCCGCCAAATCATTCCCGATTTTTAGTCACTGGAAACGTAAAAAAATTTTCGTCATCAGATAAACATTTTATACATAAACAATCTAATTTCTCTTCGTATAATTTAGAAGAAAAAATATATTAATGCATCATTAAAAAAGTGCATTCATACCTTCTGCAGCTTACATAACTCTCAACCTCCGCTCAACTTTTGTTTTCCATCATTATATACCTCTCCGCGCTATCCGCGCACATATGCATAACTCGGACGCGCGGAGCGTTTTATCCGCCGTCGAGATCTTACCAGCCGCGCATAGTGCGGCCTGCGAGGCATTTTATTAATCGTCTGTCCGTCCGTTCGACGTGTGTGTATGCGCGCGAGCGCAAGTTGCGTCACGTGAGTAAGTGCGCCATTTTTCGGACGATAGACGCGAGTGAAATTTTCATGCGACAGGATCATTATGCTCGATATACGTGTGTACATGTATATTATACCTCCTTCCGCGATGGTGATCCAACAATGAGCGGTTGCTCCCCCTCGACCGCGGTGATATATATTAAACGCGGATGCTAATTGATTGCGACCTTTCTGCAGCGCGCAGTACAGCGAATTCTGGGCCTTTTTGCTCGAGCTTTCTCGGAGGAGAAAGTTTCATATAATGATGTTAAATTAAGTTGTTTGACTTTGGAAATTTGAGGAAAAACATCATGATAGCGAATAAATGAAGAAATAGAGTGGAATTTTTAATTAATAAAGAAGATGGAAATATTTTACAAAATGAAATCCAACTCCTGTGTTTATAAAAATAAAAAAAAATGTATTTAAGACATATATCTACTGATGGATTTTAAAGCTAAGCTCAATTGTGGCGGATGTATATTTTTAAATTAATTTGTAAAAATCAATGGAAAAATCACGTGATGCAATTATTCACAAATAAGGTACGTATTAGGCAAGTGATATTGTAAATAAGACATGAATCAAGTTTTGAGGTGACAATTATTTTGGATTAACAATATTATATGGTTATAAATGGGTCTCTCAAAATATTTTAGTGGTGTCAATTACTATACAGATAGAAGGATGATGAATGTGTGAACCTGTTCATTTATGAATGGAAATAAGAGTTCTATTGAAATCGGTGGTAAAATATATCATTGATAATAGTTAATTTGTTGTCATTATTTCAATGATCAATTGTACTCATTGTACGATATAACATCCATATTTTATTTTAAATTGTCCTCGATTGCATCACCGCTCATACAGCTAAAGACGCATGATATATCGATAGTGTCAATCATGTTTTTTTTTTATAAATTTTATGAGATTGTGCAAATATTATCTCCGAAAAATAGAATTATTTTCCATTACAACGCACCGTATAGTTGATACAAACGCGATAGGAAACCGTGAGCGATCGTTTTGTTACGTACCTTAGTAGAAGCGACGCGTTTAACCTCGCTGAGCAACTTGACGGCAGGTGACAGGTAAGATTTGACGAAATTCTCTAAATTTCCGTGATAAGCACAAACGAGAATATCGCGTGCCTGTCTAGTTAAGATATCAAGCACATTTTCGCCATAAATTGGCCCAAGGTAACTGCGTATCAACGAAGCGGCATCTCCCCGTACCTGAAATAATAAGACGAAATTGATGTTGAGCATTTTGGTTTATTAAAAACATAGTATTTGAAATAACTTATGATTGAATTATATTGGAACCGTGTTTGTAATATTATCAAATGAAAAAGAATAATTCAAATTTAAGGGAATTACGAATTTTATAAACATATTTTCTTTATAATATAATACATAAAAACTATGCTCATAGTCTTTACATTTATCCGACGTACTCGATATTCCTGAGTTTCATGGATTGAACAAGTATGTAAAAAAATTATTTAATTTGGACAAACGCAATGAATACCTAAATTATAAAAATAGATATTAATTTAATGTATATATGAATCATATATTCATATATACTTTATATTGAATAAAAAGGGTAATAAAAATGGGTAAAAACTTATATTCTTTGTCTCTTTGAAAAATGAATCTCACTTAGACAAACAGCAGCGGTTTTAATTCATACATAAAAAGTCGGCTTTCATCTGTAAAATGTATTCTTTAAATTTATCATTTTACTGTTAATCATAATTTATTCATTGTCTATCATATTTTCAAGTATGAAAATGATATTGACATAGCGAATGGTGGACCGAAATATCATTGAACACGAGTTTTACCATTGTAAATAAATCCAATATAAAAATCTGAAATGTTTCCTATCTACATATTAAACAAATTTGATATTTTTTCATAATATTTTATCAAAAAAGGAAAGTTTAGAATTATTTTATATAGAATAAAAATTTAAAAAATATAAAATATGAATTCGACTTTTAAATTTTATGGTGTCAGTAATAAATCAGCATCAGCAACTATATATATTTAATATTCCTAAGTTCTTTTTTAGGGGGATGGGTGACAATAACAAAATCCGGGCTGCAACAATTCTAGAAAAATTTTTTTTTGTCATAAATTCATACTTTGTCTAGACTAGTTTATGGACTTAGATTTTCAATTCTTATCAAGTATTATTTTGACTACGTTTACGTGTACCTTTAATATGATTCGACAATTTAAATCATTGAATTGAAAGTATTAATTTAGTAAATTCAAATTATCGAATCGGATTAAACAGCGCGCATGCAGAAAGAATCAAAGCATCACCGTGCGTGAAAATCATCAACTGTCAAACGAAACTCCCACAGTTCCCATTTGCGCACGTACGTGCCGCATTATAACTTATCGATAATTCCACGGGCGTGGGTGAAGCGCACGCGTGGCGGCAAAAAGCACAGGCTCGTGCTAATGCTTGATGAGTCGACGACGTGTCGCGCAATTTCGGGAATCGATTCGATTCGCAGGGGGTCGCGACTGCATTGACTGAAGGGTTAGTACCACCCGGGGGCAGTTATTTATTTACGCGACAGACGCCTAACGGGCAACGCGTAATGCGTGTGGCGGATATTCGGGAAAGTGCGTACAGAGATGGAGGTATGTAACGTTCGATAGGAGTGGAAGTGGTTAGTTGAGAGGTTTACGGTGAGGGTAGTTTGCGCGTTTACGAGCTGCGAGACGGGGTGGGAGAGAGAGAAATGGCCTAGGATAATGATAATGAGGAGTGAAATATGCACCCTAAAAGAGAACGTTCGTAGGGAATTGGAAATTGCTTAATTCTCTGATTGGCGGAATAAAGTGGGGAAAGTTAGTGAACTACATTAGCATACGCAATAGAGTCATTTATATTGCACTACCAAAATATTTTACTGATTAATTTAAAAGGTATTGTGAGAAAAGTCCTGTACTTACATAAATGATTGTTATATGCAAAGATGATGTTTATGTATGTTACGAGAAACTGGGAAAAAGACTACAATTTTTTTAAATTAACAATAAATATTAATAGGTTTGAAGCATATTTTGATAAGCTTTTGATACTCAAATTTAAATTAATTTCACCTTCAAACTATTTAACATTTTTTATTTCGGGAATACACAGATAAGCTTGTTTTTCTAGTTTTATATAATATATCTATAAAAAAACACTAAAAATATTCATTATACTCAGCTTGTTTACAGTAAATAAATCGTAATAGAAATCATCTGGATTTATTTATTACATGTTTAAATAAAGAATAATTAACAAGAGATTTTTTAAACATGGATAATTCCCCTCTCTCAGATATTAAGTAAATTAAAAAAAAAGTCCTCTTGGCGTCGTTTTAATTGAAATCCTGCGATCTCAAATAGTATTAGAGAGTGTTTAAGGAATCAATAAATTTTAACCTTAAATGTTAAAAGTCAATTTTACACTGAAAGAAAAGGTATCTGCACCGATATACAACAAGTTACTGCAAGCAAATCGTATGGGTACTAGACCTATAAGCGTTTCTTTAGCAACCCCTTCTTATATTGACATTTCAGGTTACAACATTTACCAGTATTTAAGCTTTTTAACAATAAATATTGCATATTACGTCGGACATTCATAAATATTTGTTACCTTTATTGATGACAAATTGAATTGAAATCTTTTTAAACTCAATTAATTATATCCTGATGATTGTAAATTTGGTTAGTTAATTTAAGTTATAATGATATGAAAGTTGACAGACATTTCGTATGGCTCTGAGAGCTTTTCATTCGGGAGCTGCTGCGCTACGAATTGCTACAGTGACCTTATCCCTTTCTCGAACTTTGTATGGCCGAGCCCCGATAATATTTTTTTTCAGTGTAAATATCAAGTTTTATCATATCATGTCAAATTTTATTATTAAACTTTTGTAAGCCCAAACAAATTGTGACCTGTACGCAACTTGCTCAATTCTACACTTATTATTAAATGTTAATAAGTTAATAAAGTTTTCCGTTCAAAGTGCATTCCAAATCCACATAAGAATTATCAATATTCTATAACATTGCAAAAAAAATATTGAATTTTGCTTTCATACCCAAAACAAAGACATCTCACAAATAGGTATAATACCCTGAAAGCCAAAGACACGTGAGGCCGTATCCATCCGCAACGGACAAAGTGAAAATGAGAAGGGGGAGACATAAATCAGTCAGAAGTGGGGCGCACCCTGCCAACCCCTCGATCCACGCCGAGCCCTAGACATCGCCGCAGCCGTCGAGGGGGTAAACAAGTTTAGCTGTCGCAGGAGGGGGCGCAAAGGACCCGAGCAAACGGGCGCGTGACACCCGTGCGGCTCATTGTCCAAATAATAAAATCAGAGCAATCGAGCGAGAAAATCGACGTGACCACCCGAGAGGCCCATAACGTTTAGGGCGCACAAGTGTTCCTCGTCGGCCGGCTGTAAACAAATGCCGGCGAATCAGGTGACGCGTATATTCGCGGGCTCGCCGCCGCAATATGTCAAGGCGATTTAGAGCGATACGGTTGCGCGAGAGGAGATCAGCTTAATGGCTGGGTCGTGCAGATTTGCGATGGGTTTGGAGTGCCTTTATAGGGTGGGATTATAAATTGCGATTGTCTAGCAGTGAATTGTTTTCGGTGAGAGTCAGTGTAGCGCAGAGTATATCTAAGGAAGTGGGCACTCATTTTGTATGTATCAGCTTTGATCAAAGTGTGATTGTTATGTTCATTTTTATGGCACTTTTATTCTTACCTATCTATTATTGTTACTAAATGATCTGAAGCTTATACGAGTGTTCTGTTCTTTTGGTAAATTTATTTTCAAATTAATGTTTATCTGAATGAATTTTATTTAATAGATTTTGAAACAAAATAATTTACTTTCAGAATTATAATATTGTTTATATTTTAAACGTGTATAATAATTTGTGGTATCTCTCGTAGAGTAAAAGAATGTACGTATTAATTATATTGGAATTGAATAAAATTAGCTTTTAGGTATCAAGGTAAAATACTTAGTTATTTATATTACTTTTAAAAAATTGCTACTCTTAAAATTTATTGCTATATTTTTGTTAAAACGTCTTTAAACTACCGTTAAGTATATTTATATTATTCACAAAAGAATTCTTTATCGCATTAAAAGAAACTTGGAATACAAAAATTTATTGACTTGCCCGATAACAAATCTCCTAAATTAAATCAATGCTAAAAACTATAGTGCTATTGAAATTATATATTTAAATAAGTTTATTTAGGTGCAAAGACACTTGGATATCACTGCATATCAAAATTCCAGCATATTATGTTAATTAGAATAAGAATTCTTACTTCAAAAACTTTCTAGACATCTCCCTTCAAATTATTTCTGCATGAAAACAAATTTCCATTATTTATTAATTATAATATTTTTCATAAAAAATTAGATCAGATAAATTGGCGCCTCAAGGTGGTCTCAGCTTCAAAATATCCTTAGGAGAAAATATTATTTATAAGAATAACAGTCATTTTATAGAATAATACGAGTATCGAGTGAGAAAGAGGGAAACAACAATTAATGAAGTTTTAATATTAAATTATATTATTACATCCAACTTTTATTCATTTTATACTTTATAGGTAAAATTGATTATATATTATAAGTACCCTCGAACCAGGATACAGTTATCTAAATGAAAAATAAAATAAAAAATAATTATTACTAAGAAAAAGGAAAAAATTAAATTTGAAGACACTACGTGCCAATACATGCTGTCGTCTTTTTAATTAAAAAACTAATTATAGTTCTTATCTGTACACTAACTTAAAACAAAATTATATCAATACAATAAATTTTCCCAAATCTTTTTTCCCTGGTATGCAAATCAACCAATTCGCGAAGTGTTTGAATATGACTAATTATAGATTTACTGGAAACCAATCGCGTTATGTAACGCATACACACCTTTCTATTGAATTCGTAACTGATAAACTTTG
>JAPYZP010000976.1:0-25517 GCA_030522985.1 Torymus sinensis | reverse complement strand
GAGTCCGCCAAAGTAGGATTTGCGTCCGCGTTGTTGATGTGTGTGTGTGCGCGCGCGCGTGCGCTTCCTGTCATTCCAATCTACCCGCTCCAACACACGCGGCGTGTTAAACTTTAAACGAGATGCTGTTACGCAGGATGTCTCGCAAACGTTCGGCCTGGACAAAGTCGAGGCCACGGAAGCGTCGATGATGATGATGATGATGCAGGATGCAGCAGCGGCAGCCGCTGCCTCTGCCGCCGACCGGAGTAACTCTTTCATTCAGCGGGAGGCGGCCGACGCCGTCAAGACTTCGCAGCCGGAAGCGCAGGCGAACGGCAGTTCCGGTGCACCTGCTGCTGCGAGCACGAAGCCAGAGGCCATCGGTGTAAGTGTGATTATCAGTCACTTGGCGCACACGTGCGCTCGTCAGTGCAGCGCGTGCCTGCGCGCACGCGCGTGCGCGAGCGAGCGGGCGCTCTCTCTATTCCCCCTGCAGGCTGCTTCCCCTGCAGGCTGCTTCGTTGGCTAGATACTAAATTTTCAAACTGACAGTCATGATTATCATTCCTCAAAGATGGACATCGTTCTTCTTACTCTCGAGTAAAACGACCCTCGACAATTTTTTTTGTTCACCTCCCCCTCGCTCTTTCTTGATTTGTTTTTTCTCCTGTTTGAGTAAACTCGTAGATTCGTAATGATAGCACACTGTAGATACTATGTTTATCACCTGCTGTACATTTTTGTAGAATATGCTTTTTCTCGAGTCCTCGTACTTGATTGTAAATTAGACAAAAAGTAATAAGATTTATGCTGTATAGCTTGATACTGAAAAACTATAGAGATTACTGATGATAAAGTAGAGGATAATAATTTTAAAAATTTTAATTTTAATCTTTAAAACAGCAAAGCGTGATTAGCAGTGTTGGTTTAATAACGTGCTACTACTCGTAAACAAGCTTTCAAGTAAATAAAGAACAAAAACTTTAGAGTAAAGAAAGATGCCCATGTTTGATGTGTGCTTTGCAAACGCCTTTGTGATACGCCTCTCTGCGAGTCAATCGTATGTATTAACACAAAAAAATAAAATGAAAGAAAAATACAATTCAAAAAGAAAGTAATAGTACGATAGAGAAAGCAAGGATCTCGCCGAGTGGAAATTTTAGTGTGTTAGCGAGCAAGCCAGGATGTATATACGGGTGCGCGATGTGAGCGTGGGCTCCTGTTTACAGGACGCGGAGATGACGGAGTCGGTAACGGGTGCGAGGGTTAGGTCTAATGACGATGACAATGACGATGATGAGGTCGATGATGCGGAGTCGGAGGGCGAAGAAACGCAAAGGCATGTCGATTTCGCAATCGAGGACGGCGATTCCGAGGGTGGGGGTGAGTCCGGCAAGCCGAACAGGCTTCACCGCCGGGACACCCCGCACCACTTGAAAAACAAACGTATACACGGCTCGATCGACAAGGAAAAGGTCGCTTCCATCATCGCTCAGGTTAGCCCCCTCTCCTCCTTCTCCTCCTCCTCTTCGTCACAGCAACAATAAAACAAAACAAAAAATAATGGGCTCTCGACGTTTATTTATTTATTATCTGGCTGGAAAAAAAGACAACTTACGACAAAGTCAAACAGAGCAAAACTTGCGAGCTGAGAATAAAGCTCAAGTTTTACACACATACACATACACAGTTTGGACATTTTCAATTAGTTTTTTCAGTATAGTTAGAGTCTTTCAATTAAATCTTGATTTTTACTCTCTATATACTGTAAATTATTCCGTCATAAACAACATAGCACTATAGAATGTACTTTATTTGTTAGTAGTCTAGTTGGTAGTCATGATTATTAACTTATATAAACTTTGTTAAATAAATGAATTTTCCACTTTGAAGCAAAGGATTATTGACGTTACAGTTAAGTAGTTCAAGCAAACTTTAATTATAATATGTACTGTAAGGTTATTTAATATCAAGAATTTCTATCCATAACTATATTGAAAAAAAATTAAAAATTTCCATAATGGTTTCTGATTAATTACATTTTTGTTTATTTTTCTGCCAACAATTTGTCAATCGACTTAATTGTTATACTTACTCACTGTTTCTTTTATTGTATTCTTACATACATATGTCAAGGAAAAATTTCTCTGAACTTTTATACACTCTTCTCTATGTGGCAGCTTCTTACAATAGATTTGACGGATTCAGGTTGCGTGCGCTTTTGTAAAAAAAAATATATAGTCGATCCTTAAAATGTAGCCTATAGAAATGCAATACTACTCCTTTTTTTGAAGCTAAGAATTCACTGGTAACGATTCACGATGTCCTGAATCTGCTCAATAGCGTAGAAGGAAAGCGATACACTAAGCAGCATGCGAATACAATGGTAACGTTCAAGGTTTATGTGGCTTCAGAGAAATTTTTTAGCTTATAGAACTTTGACACTTTAAACAATACAATTAGATTTCTTCTTTGCTGCACTTAAATTAGTCTTCTCTAGTTGTTAACGTTTACATTTTTACATATAATTATGGCTCTTGTGGATGGTGTCTTTGAATATTTTGAGACAGCTTATTGTCTGCAGCATGACCGATTTTCTATACTTCATTATAAGTATATATTATAGACACATATGTATTTTATTTAACTTTGCTTTTTTTTTATACGGACAACGACAATAATTATCGTTTTACAAATCTTTACATGTGTTTTATCTCAGTGTGCGCGTGTGTGTGAATTAACTCATTCATTTTTTCTCTACTTTGATGTTTTTAGTCGGCGGTGTTGCCTTGTACGTCTCTATAGGTAGTTCGATTAATTTTTGTTGTTGACTTATATATAGTTGTGCCATACTGTGCGCGTATCGGAGGCTTCTTTTTTGACTTATTTCGATATATATATATATGCGACGTATATATATTATACTTTAACAAAGCTCGTTCAATACATAATGCTTATATATTTGCAATGCATTTATATTATAGATGACTTTGTTTATTCTCTTTTTTTCACATTAATGTTTTACCTCGAAACAGCAACAACAACAAAATAACCATATATAGAGCCTTGTAACGGGAATTGGCGGAAATTAAAAGCGTGACCTTTAAATGTCCACAGGCGTTGATGAAGAAAACCGAGGAGACGCCAGCGACGACGGCTACGGGACAGCCGGTATCACCGGCGACGTCGGGAACGGCCACGTATCCGACCTACGGCGAGTCGAGTGAAAATGTCGACGGGCACAGTCAAGGTGATTATGCGTTTTCTTCTCTCCCGTTGAGCACGGAAATTTCCTTTCTTAATTTTACAGCAAAAATTGGTTCACGGTCAGTAGGATGAACGACTTTTCCTATAATGATGAGTAATACACAGGAAACTATACTCGCGCTCGGTGTAGTAGATAAACTATTATTTCAGCCGAGATAAGAGAACAAATTGGAAAGCAAAAAAGTGGAATAACGTGGAGAGTACAGTTTTTTTTTCTCTTAATTTTATAATACTCTTTATCCTAAAAACTACCTCTCTGATGACTCGACTACGGCACTCGGGCCGCGACTGTTAGGCCTCACCACGGTGCTTTTATCGCTCTTTTTGCGCAACGGCATATACGTGGAAAGTGGAACGCACTCGCGCGCGCGCTCCTTCGCCTTTTATTTTTGGCGTTCGCGAGCGCGACGCGCGCTATGTGATTCGACGACGGGAGGCGAGCGAGATAGAGATAGATGCGATAAGATATCACTTTTATCGTTCTGCATTCCCGCCCCTACCTGTTTTCCCGCAGTATAGCCCAGTTAGTCAGCGCGCGCGAGCGCAAGCGCAGCTAGCGCCTGGATCGCGGATATCGTCTTTATAATTGTACCGCGCCGCGCGAGAGACGCGCCTCGTCGTCTACGGGGTATACAAACAATACGTATATATACAGACACCGGATGCGAAGATGCCGAAAGTTTACAGGCTGTACGTCAGGAACCGGAGGCCGAAACCGAGGCGGCCCGTCTCGTATTTGAGTGCGTTTCTCGCGCGATCGTCGTATTATACACAGATTGTTTGTTTTGTGCGCGCGCGCACGAGCGTGTAAGCGCGTAGTAGTCGTGGGTAACCTCGTTATTGATAATAGCGGCTGGTGCTTTTGCAGGTGCGCTGTCGGATACGGAGCCGTCGATAGAGATTCGCGAGGAGCAGTACGAGATTCATATCGAGCGAACGACGGGAGGGCTGGGACTGTCGATAGCCGGTGGCATTGGTTCCACGCCCTTCAAAGGCGACGACGAGGGCATTTTCATCTCCAGAGTGACGGAAGGTAAGCGGCGACCCTGATAAGGGTATAAGTACATGAACTGAAAACCCTTGTCGAATAAATTGACGGAATAAAGAGTGCGAATGATGATTGATCGTCCTAATTGCAGGACGTTCTTAAAAGTTCGATTCTAAATGAAGTGCACGCCGACAATTTTAATGGATTTTCACACGCGAACATTGAATGAATTGGTTACAGGTGGACCTGCGGACTTGGCGGGGCTCAAAGTAGCCGATAAAGTGCTTTCTGTTAACGGTATATCAGTTGTTAACGTAGATCACTACGATGCAGTTGAAGTTTTGAAAGCTTGCGGTCGCGTTCTCGTTCTGGTGGTTGTCAGAGAAGTCACGAGAATCGTACCGCCGTCGGAACAGGTAAGCGTACACGGCATGCGCAATATCAGGGCATAAGGAGCATTCGCTAATATTAATGTGCATTGTTTTTAATCGCATTTGTTCATCGTTGCGTTGTTATTATTCTTGTGGAATTGTGTTTTGAGTGACTTTTTATATACTATACTATCTTTATTACTTGATAACAAAATTGATAAATAGAGTTGAACTTTTTGGTTTTTCCATAAAAAATTTCTGATTTGAGTGTATTAGTTGATTAAAATAATAATGGAACAAAAGTGAATGTAGCACACGAGGCGCTTATTCAATGTTATTATTAAAGTTAATTAAAATTTCTAATTAAAATTGCTTTTATTTTTTAATGCTATGAATTGATTAATTTTTAAGAACTTACTTAAAATTAGTGTGTGAATTACCGTTTGCTCTATGTGTCCTACATAGTGAGGCCTCAAGCAACTTCAGATTAGATGCTCATATTTTATCATTTTCCTTATTAATTCATTTCTATCACGGAGAAAAAGTTATTTGTAAACTTTACTTTTTTTTTATAAGAAAATTTACGATTTTTAAAATATGGCTGGGACACACTCGTCATGTGGAATTTTTACTTTTTGAAATAGTAATTTTTATGATTTTTGTAGAAAATTTTACTTTTTGAAATAATAATTTTCATTATTTTTGTAGTAAATTGACTGATACTGTGATATTTCGTGTCAGCAGTCATAAAAATGACCACTTCAAAAAGTAAAATTTGCTACGAAAATCATATAAATTACTATGTAAAAAAGTAAAAATCCCACATGACTAGTGTGTCCTAGCAGTATTGTGAGAATTGTAAATTTTCTTATAAAAATAGTAAAGTTTATAAATAAATTTTTCTCCGTGTATTTCATTTTGCGCATAAATTTTTGGAGCATAATTGTTGCTTATTTTTGTTTTGAAAGGAATTTACAAAAGCATGTGTTTATTGTGCCTTACTTTTCTTTACAAGGAACCTTTATACTTCTCAGCTTTTTCTTCTCTTCTCAATTCTCAAATTGCATTATTGGTTGGGAACGCTTTATCAAACTAAAAGGTTTAATCATTTCTGTTTGCTATCTCTCTTTATCTTCGGAACGTTTAAAACGTTATTCTATGAATTTCTGCATATTCGCATTAGCATAATATAATTTTATCGGATAAATCTTGTCTTGCAAGCTTCTTAAATGCATGCTGGAAAAGCAGCTTTTCTGTATCGTGTAACTTACTAAAGGTTAACGATCGTTTAAATATTCAGACATCTCTGAGAAAAGACTCGGTTTGCTCAAGTATGAGCACTAGCCGAGCTCCCAGTGCAACATCTTATGTATCTTCAACCACGCTTTCCCATAATCTCGAGAACGGTGAAGCCGATGAGTCGATAAAGGTTGATAAATTAATAAGCCAATAACACCATATTTTTTCGATTTACACAATTAGCTTATTTTTCAATATTTATTTTTATTTTGCAGCAGAAGAAAATTCCCGAACCTTTGACCTCTGTCAAACAACAGACTCCAGATCCACTGGTGCCCGTCTTAGTTCACACAACGTTGATCAGAGATCAGAATGGATTAGGTTTTAGTATTGCCGGGGGCAAGGGCTCGCCTGCGTACAAACCGAACAGTGATGCTATATTTATTTCGAGGATAACAGATGGTGGAGTCGCTCAGAGAGACGGAAAATTATGCGTTGGCGATAAAGTCGTATCGGTGAGTTGTAAATTTTATTTTTATTTGTCAGTGTCAATAAAAGAAAAAAAACCATTCAATAAATAATAAATATCTGCTTTTACAGATTAACGGCGTAGATATGACAGACGCACGGCACGAACAGGCCGTGACTCTGCTCACAGGTCTAGAGAGGTTCGTTCGATTAGTTGTCGAACGCGAGATACCTCTATCTCAGGCCAATCCCGCCAATTTAACGCCCAACGAAAAGTCTCCACTAGTAATCGGCACACCCAAGCCCTATACCGGTCTCTACAGTGCCAACAGTTACATGGCCAATCGTCCCGGTTACAGCGCGTACAGGCGCTCAATTGACGCCGATAAAATCCTGTCGCCCAGTCCCACAGCCAAATCTCCGGCCGCCATGAAAATTGAGCCTCCAGCTCCTCCCGTCAATGGTATCGCCAAAATGAATGGCGTCGACGAGAGAGCCAAGCAGGCCGCAAGTCCGCCACCACCACCTCAACCGGCGCCGAGACAAAGCATCAGCCAACCACAGCCGACAACCCCGCAACAACCGCCCAGTCGGCAAAGCGTGCACACACCCATCGCGGCACCACCAACACCAACGTCAACACCAACTCCAACTCCGACGCCAACGCCGACGGCCACCCCTGTGCCCGGTGAAGAGAAGCCAGCGACGACGACGACGGATTCTCAAGAAGACATTCAGGTACCGAAGCCAATCACCAACGAGGAATTTCAGGCCATGATCCCCGCTCACTTCCTCCGACCCCATTCAACCTCCTCGCCCTCGCCAGACTCCTCCCAAAAGGGGCCCACCGTTACGGTGACGATCAAGCAGCCTGACGTTCTGCACGGGGTCGTTAATTTTCCCCCGGCACCGACCAGTATTGGTAAAGTTACGGAAACCATCACAAAGAGCACCCTTACGGAGACTGTCGTGACGCGTGTCACCGACAACCAGCTGGTGATGCCGGTCATAATCGAGGTACGTGCCGCCCCGTTGGTTCCGTAACTCATTTTGCAAGCTTCTTCATTTGTACATACGAATATTCAACGGAGATATAAGGTTTTTAGAGTGCTCCAAAAAATTCCAATATTATCGGAAAGGAAGGACTTTGTTTACGCTTTAGAACAGACGATAGTGTGTGTGTGCGTGGGTATGAGTGTGTTTTACTGACATTCCCAAATTCATTGATTTAAAGGTTTTCGACTAATAAAGAATATCTCCGTACAAATCTTATTGGAACAGTACTTATCAAAGATCTCAAATCAATCGAATTTTTGAAAATCTAATCTTTAATAAATAAGAGCAGAGATGAATAGATAAGAGCCCTATGAATTAGATTTTTATTTTAATTGAATGAAATGAATACAATGACGAAAGTTGTCTAACGATACCTTTTTCCATAATGAATGATTTCAAATTTGTTGCTTTACATTATTCTTTACAATAATTAATAAAAATGAATTAAATATAAATTTTTTTATCACAGCCTTGCATCTCAGCTTGTTTAGTTTAGGACGGAGCACTCTTAACATAGAGGAATGATTCATTTCTGAATAATTTTCAATAATAATTACAAAAAATTCTCAAGCTTTTCCTATCGCACTCTTTCAAAAGCACTACTATTACGTATTAATTTTGTGAAGCCGTGAAAGCGAGTTTTGAAAGGTAAATTTTTTCACAAACACTGCAAATTTTCGCTTGTAGTAAATTGTAAATATACTTAGAAAGGAATGGCGGATGGTGTTCCTTGTCAACAGTAGATCTAAAAATGCGTAAATTGCTGTATATATGTTTGTGTCTGTCCATTGTCCATATTTACCATTCCTGTCCTCAAAACTGGCCACAGTTTTCAACAAATGCTTAATTGATTTGTTTATTTCTTAACTCGTGTAATTCATGAGCCACACGAGTTTCTAATGCAGAATGTTCACAGTCTGATTATATGCTGATACATATTTTATTTAATTTATATTAATTGCGGTTATTAATGTTTAGGATGTCGTTCTTATCAAAGAGGGATCGCTTGGCTTTAGCATTATTGGCGGAACTGATCACTTCTGTACACCATTTGGAGCCAAGGAACCGGGTATTTTCATATCCCATGTAAGACTTTTATAAACTTGCACATTTCTCACAACTACAGTAATACGTAAATGAAATTTATCGTGATTTATATTACTATTTTAGGTTGTTCCTGGCGGTATAGCTGCTAAATCAGGAAAGTTACGAATGGGCGATAGGATATTAAAGGTTAATGGAGCTAATATAACCAAAGCAACACATCAAGAGGCTGTGGTAAAATTACTTCAACCAGGAGATCAAATAATTTTAACTGTTCAGCACGATCCATTACCAGAAAATTATCAGGTATACATTCACTCTTATCATATTAGAGGTATTTTTATTTTGAATTGTAGAGCTTAACAAGCATTAAATCACGTTGCCGCTCGTCAAATTAGCTTAAAGCAAAGCACAGATGCTCGAGTGAAAATACTTAGACAAAATGCTGCATTAAAAATTTCAGAGAATTTCTTCACTTTCTTTCATAAAAATTTTCACGAATCGCATGGCTTCATTAGAAAAGATTGCCTTTCTTAAATTCACTTATTTCTATAAAAATGATCAAGTAGATAAATACTGGAGTTATAAAATCTTTATAATTATATAATCTTCCATTCTGTACTAATATTAGTATAATATGCCAATTTTCTGAAAGTCAGTATAAATTCATAGATGAGAAAGTAGTTATTTTCTTTTCAAGTAAAAACGATAAATTTCATTCCATATTCTTTTATCTCTTCAATCAATATCGCAATGTATTTATAAAGCGGTTTCATTGCCTAATGCAACTGCATATCATTTAATTTCACAAGCTGGTCGATATAGAGTACATCCCTGTGACAGTAAGTACTCTCGAAAAGTGTGACCCCTGTACAAATTCCCTTTATTAAAGAATCTCTTTTACACTTTTAACTATCGCTTTATGGTTTTGAATTACACAACACTTCTTTGATTGTTAGTAAATGTATTTAAAAGCAGCTTTTATGTAAATTCACATTTTATTTTTAGTTTGCACATGTGTAATGTAGTTAGATGTATTTATTTCTAGATTATGTTACTTTATTTTTGACAAAAATATTGAATTGGCTGTTGTGATGTTAACTTAAATTAACCAAGCAAAATATCTCATCCGATGTATTTATTAAATATTCTAGGAACTTGTAATTGTAAAAGAACCTGGAGAAAAATTGGGTATGCACATCAAAGGAGGATTGAAGGGTCAAAAAGGAAATCCCCTTGATCACAATGATGAAGGAGTTTTTATTTCCAAAATTAATTCTGGAGGCGCAGCGAAAAGAGATGGCAGGTTAAAGGTAGATATTTCTTATTTCAATATGAAAATATATGATTGAAATACGTAAAGTTTTTTCATATAAAAAAAAATATAATCAATTTAATGAATCATTCTTCTCAGGTTGGAATGAGACTATTAGAAGTTAATGGTACGTCACTCCTCGGTGTAACTCATCAAGAAGCTGTGAATATTTTGCGCAGTGCTGGAAATGCAATTACTCTCGTAGTGTGTAAAGGATATGACAAAAATGATATTGATCAAAATTTATCAATTTCGGGAAGAGAATCTAAAGACTCTAAGGCATCATCTAAAGAATCAAAAGATACTAATCCAGTTGACGATGCAAAATCTTTGTCGCAAAGTGTTTCTAGTCTTGATAGAGACGATGAGGAAGCAGCGACACTGCGTCAAGAGCAAGAGATGAAAGCAGAACTTGTTGCTTGGGAACAGGAAGAAAGAGAAAGAGCTTTACTGGAACACAAAGGAAAAACAACGCCCGAAAAGGTATAAATTTCAAGTAAAAACCATGTATAAAGATTAAATAATTAATTTACGGCAAACCTCAAGTAAAATTTCGGTTACGAACGATCACTTTACACCATATCATTAAGGTGAATATCTAATAAACAATTATTTAGGTTCTGGATATTGTGAGGGCAGCAGAATCGTTAGTAAATAAGCCTAACAGTCCAGTTGATTCTACAACTCCAATACCTCCAAAATCTCCTGGCGGTCCAAAAGACCTGAAGACGACAACTATTGTTATGAGTAAACACACATTAGCCCCACAGACTCCCCCGGTAAGTTTCAATATTTATACATTTGCACTTAGCTTTAGTGATTAATCATAACTACAAGCATGATCTACCATGCATGACTCACACAAATCAAAACTCAACCATCCCCTACATAATGGTCAAAGTATCCGTAGAACCATAGTAATTTAGTGTAAACTAATATGTAGAAGCTTATTATAATTTACTTTCAGTAACAGATATAAGTGTACGTAGTAACAAATATACATGAACCTTGTTTCATTTTCATCATTTTATTCGACGATGATGGCGTTTTTCTCTAAAACGTTGGATTTTCGACATCAAACTGTATAAGCTTAATTTTATGATTTTCTTCTTCGTTCTTGTCATAGCATGAAGCTCTTCACGTAAATAATATTCCGACATAGAAAGTTTTGGAGGTTTTTATGTTTTAATAACCCATTTGCTACATTGTGAGCTAATAAATTTTATTACATAATTCTTTTATAATACTGCTATTCAAAAGGTCTATTGTAAATACAAATTTGAAGCTATATTTCAAGCTTTGAATTCTACACGCACTAAGTTTGAAGACACATTGTGACTAGTTTTGCTTCAATTCAATATTAAAAGAATCTATTTGGACTACTGTTTCTTAAACTCGCACTAATGTAGCGAATGGATTACCAAAATCTATGCGCAAAAGACTTCTTTCTCGAATTCGAAATTTCGTTTTGTTATTGAACGTTAAACCACTGTACAAAGTATTGGAAGACTCGGCCAGAACATTTCGAGTTGTTCTCTCTCTCCCTCTTCTTTGAAGCCTTCACATACACCACCCATCTTCTACTAGGTGTCTTTATGATGTTTTTTGATGTTTTTGTTGGAGTTTCTCTATATGTGGTAAAAACAATATATGCGCATGGAACGTCAGTGTTTTTCTCTGTAGTGGACGCATGCGACGAAAACGGCCAATCGAACGAAACGAGCCATGTTCTCACGTGTTTTACAGAAGATGGAAGGCGAAAACGCTACTTTGGCAGCCCTCTAACAGAAGTGAATCGTTCGAATTCGCCTCCTCCGTGACGCAGTTCGTGTACGTTAAAAAAAAAACAAAATATAGTTACGGACTGTCGACGCAACTGCGACAATTGCGAGACCCAAGACTTGTGTATCGTTCTCACCGTCGTCACTCTCCACTTGTTATCGGAATACTGCCATTACAATCATCATTCGATATGCGAAATGGGATCTCCTTGACTTTCATTGTGAATGAAATCTCGCGAGATCTCAGCAATTATCACAAGCGATTGTGATATTTCTTCTTCTATGGAAACAGGGCTACTTTTGAAATCTATAAATAAATGATTTATTTTCACGTTGACGCTTAAAGCTAAAATCAAAAAGGCAAGTTTAGCTTGAATTCATCATTGAATTTCTTTTTCTGAAGAGCAACATTATTTAGTTATCAAGTTAGTAAATGATATTCGAAAATTCATTTTTTTTTCTTTATATTTTATTGAGATTTTGTTGAGTAAACTCTAAAAACAGATATATAATATACATTATCTATTGTTGAAAATATAAATATTTTTGGAGAGAATTGCGCGATTCCGTAATAAAAATAGCATACGAATGACATGGTCACAAGATCAATAATTTATTTTGGAAATTACAAAGTGACTCTGGTTCTGCTTAAATTTGTAAAGACTAATGATGATGAACATGAGTTATGAATGAGTGACTAAAATGGGATAAGCAAAAGATATTCGAGAAATCATTCTGTGATAGGCGTAGCGTTTTTTAAAGTTTAGCGAAAATCGTCGGAAAATTCGTTCGTTGTGTCTGTCATTATTTTTCGAATGCAAGGTAAAAATGGATGAAAATAAAAATAGCGGGTCAGCGGGTTCTCACCGTTGCCTTAGAATCGTCGATCATGACGTTAACATTAACTCTTTCATTTCCAAATTTTTAAATTTTTATAAAGGTTTATTTTAATTAAAATGACTAAGCATATTTTCATGTTTGTAAAAGAACTAAAAATTTTCTATCATTAAAAGTCTCACATGCATTCATTGATCACTCAATGAAATACGAATGGTATAATGGACGGAATCTTGGTACAATCTTTAATATTTCTTATTTAACTATCATCCATTTTATATTATCGAAAAATACTTCTAATTTTAAGAGAATGAAGTAATTGTATAGTTTTGGATGTGAAAGAGTTAAGTCCCTTTGCTGGCGATTCACTGTTGGACGGCAGCATGTGATGCTGTTCTCTATAAAAAATTGCGTCGATGACGAGCTAAAGAAAATACGAAAAAAAAGTAAAATAAATCTCAATCTTACACCGCTGATCGCGTTTTTTGGGCATATTCTCTCTGTATTTTTCGATGATCTTAATTTTACCTTTTAAATGTGCAATGTTTTATCGCGCGAAAAATATAAAATATAAGAGATAAGTATAAAATATAAAGTAAAAAAATAATAAACAACTCAATAAAAGACGTCAAGCACGGTTAAAAAAAAAAACAAAAAAATATGTGCTAGGGTTAAATTGGAGTGATCTTTTTCTCTGTTGAAGCTGCAAGGACTCTAATGACGTTCTCTGTTACAGATTGATTCATATCATTGATAAATGAAACAGATGACTAAAAAAAACTATAAAATCAATGTATACTGTATATTATCTATAAATTTTCTATAAATGTTATATATTATATATATATGTTGACATAAACTCTAACGGACCAGATGTTTATATATTATTATAAATACAAATTACCGAAATAAGAGTGAATATTTATCTAAACGCGAAGAAAAGAAATACGTTCGCCTCTTTGTTTTCCTCTGGAGAATCAAGCTGTTCATACATAACGATGCATTTCGTTCGTGCAAGTTCCATTAAAGATAAAATACGCAAAAGCAAATCGTGTGCAAATCGTCTTCGTTAAGTGCTTGGATTCGTGGCACGAGCGACTTTTCTCTCTCCCTCCCCCTTCGACGAAGCGATTGCAATTCTCTTGCAGCAAACAAATCATGATGTTACGATATATAAGGACGGCTAAGCTCCATCGTTGTTTATAATTATTAAAAAAAAATAAGCGTTTTTTACTTTTCGCACGAGCTCGACGTCTCATTTGTTGTCTGCGCGCGCACGCGTACGCATAAATGTGTATATGCATTATTGTATAATACAAAACCAAACAAAGTATAATGAAGCAAGATGAGAAAAATAAGGGTTCCTTGTGATCGATTCACTCTAGAGAGAATCCGCGAGTGCATTTTCCTAGACAATTATGAAGGGTAATTAAGAGAACGACGTACACGTTGTCGAAATACGGCACGTATAGACAACAGAAACACATACACAAATACACACGCGCGCATTATTGTATAGGGTACAAAGATGTGACGTAATTTTACAAAGGAGCTGACATCAACGTATAAGAAGAAAAAAAAAAAGAAAACTATGAGAGAACGCACAGTCCTACACGCGTTTTTGGGCAATAAAGAAAAGCAAAGCATCTTAGCACACCGAAAAGTTATAAGAAAATAATGATAAATGAAAAGCAAATTCAATCATACTTCTCGTTGGAACTCTCGTGTAGATTTTGTATGGATTGTAGCGTTGAAAATAAATCTGATTTTCAAGTACATCGCCAGACACCAGTTGTTGCGCACTCAATATATTTATATAGTTAGTGCCGAATAGCGTATACGTATATTATATGCCACATTAGCACCTTTTTTAGTTTTTATTTAAGTATCGTTTGTTCTCAGTATCACACCCAGATGGCAAAATTTTAATTTTACAAGATTTCTCATTTCATGCAATATGTTTATATAATGTTCAGCATTTTTTATTGTAGACGATAATATACTTTTTTAAATAAAAAATACGTTATTATCTTACATAAATATTCATTAATGATGCGCATTCATACGTGTATAAAACTTTAAGTTCCTAGTTAATTTCTTTTATTTTGGAATAATGATGAAGATTCCAACAATCATTGCCACCTGGATAAGCGCTTCATAGATTATAAACAATTATGAACAGAAAGTCGCTTATAGTTAATATTTGATATTTTGATTTACCTAGCTACTTTAATCTAGAGACGCGTCAAGCTTCGCCACACTTCCACCCGCAACATATATATCAAACGAAGTATCATCCTCTCATCCACAACAACTCTCTCTCTCTCGCAAACAAAACTGCGCCAGACCGCACACATCTGAACTAACAACTGACTATGATTTCCATTTCTTTTCTTTCTTTCTCGTTAATTTCCCTCTCGCCTTCGTCGTCGACCGTCTCGCACTCTCCGAAACCTCGGCAAAACAAAAAATCCGAAAACCCGCAAAACCGCACACGCCGGCGAACAAAACCACACGCACGCAGCCGAGCAGCGGTGGTAATGCGGCGACGATGATGCTTGGCACGAGGGAGGACAGCAACATCTTCGGGACCTCGGTGGACAGTCCGACGCCTCCGACGACGACCTCGACCCCCTTCGTTTTCCCCGCTAAGCCGCGCAAGGCCACCATCGTGACCGGCGGCCAGTATCAGCACCATCAGCATCAGCATCATGCCGAGGCTCCCTTTTCATCCGCTCCCAGCACCACCTCCACCTCCTCGCAAACTCTGCCCTCTCCGAAGAAGAAGCGTGGCATCAGCTTCGCCACCCTCCCGTCCCCCTACCGCGCCAAAGCCGTGAGCGTCGACGACGTACATCAGACTCCGGCGACTACTTGCAGCAGCGGCAGCAGTAGCGTTGGCAGTCGGTTCTCCAGCTCGTTTCTGCGAGAGCCGACCGGCTATCGGGTCAGTCCGACGTACGTCACCGCGACCACGGCCACGGCCAGCATCCAGCCCAGTCAGCATTCCGCCTCCCGTTTCAAGCTGCCCCCGACGCCGCTGACCAGTCCTGACATGACGATCGTGGGCGAGGTGCACGGCGCGGGCGAGGGCTGCTCGGATAACGCAGCCGCTGTTAGCCCCGGTCACTTTAGCGACCACCGACAGATCGCACGCACTGTCGAACCAGGTTTTACCAAGGTTGAGGTGGGTCTGTCTACGAGCATGTTCTATCCAGGCCGGATTATCCGCGCGCGTCTCTCACCCATTGCCAATGGCCGTGGATTTTCCGGCCACGTACTAATAATCAGCTGTTTAATTTTCTTTAGTTCAGTTGCACTTTGTAAAACAGTAGAAACTAACACTTTTTCAGTTTGTAGTATTTTTAGTTGATTAAGTTTACTAATTTGAGCACATGTTATCTAAAAAAAAAATCTAATCCATACAACTAAATTTAAATGCACACATATTATTTTTTACATTTGAAATTCTAACTAAGGATTTCAATTATCATTTCATAACAATACGACATTCATGTATAGCCGACAACACCGTCGCCAACACCAGCTCCGGCAAAAATGTCTGTTAGCGATAGAAAGCGTTTGTTTGAAAATGCTATGGAAGAACATTTGAAACCATCTCCGAAGCCAGGTAAAATAAATTCACTTTTTTTTTATTTCCAATCTTATATGGGAAAAACACTAATATCTTTTTATAATTTGTATAGATAAAGTCTTCAGTTTCTTGAGCCAAGATGAAGTAGAGAAGCTAAAACAGGAAGAGGAAAAGAAAATTGCAACCTTGACGAGGGATGAATTAAAATCGTGGGCACAAATCGATGAAAACGAAGGATTAGATGATGATGATCCCACAGAAGATCAAGATAATAGAAGACCAAAGTATGTTATTATGAAAATAAATAAGTCTCTACTATTATTGTAGTATGCTTAAATTAATATTGGTTTTTATTATTTGAACTTTGCAGTAGTCGCCTAAGCTCGCGAACAGGGATATCAATGCTCCAAAATGTACCTAACATAGTAAGAACAGCTAAAGCTGAACGGCGCTTAAAAGAAAGGATGATTCAAGAGGTAAACATCATATGAACATTTAGTAAATGCATACATATCATTTAAATTAAACTAATTTAAAAATTTAGGGTTTACTTTCCGACGAAGACGATGAAAGTCACCTAACGCCTGCCGAACAGAGAGCACTCAGAGCAGAAAAAAGGGCAGCGTGGAGGCAAGCACGACTAAAATCTCTCGAACAAGTATGGTTTTTAAAAAATTTGTTTTAATTCTATTTCTTATATAAATTACAATAATTATTAAACTTAACGTATCTGTTTAAGGACGCTCTGCAAGCGCAGATAGTGATAAAAAAAATGAGCGAGATGATGGATACGTCGGCAAAGTCGGAAGTCGCGAAGGATAATGTAGACAATAAAGAACCAGCACCCGAAGTCGAAAAAGTCACAGAGGTAAGTCCATTCCATCAAGATACGTCACAAAGACAATTTTAGACAGTGACGTCTTCCCCATTTTGGTAATCAATTAACAAACAACCACAATTTCAGTCCAAAAATTTAACTGCCCTTATTCTCAGTACTAATATTTCGTTTTGTTGTGTCTGATCTAACAAAAAGAATACAATTAAATCTCTATGAGACGAAGTTACAGACTGCAAAGAAAATAGATGATACCAAATTAACATCTGTTTTGTATGGATCATTCTGGGACGTACTAAATTAATAACATGTGATCGGTTTCTCATTCTTTTTGTCTTTGGCCCCGTGTCGAACAACCACACGCACAAACAAACCGTCATACCAATGCAGTTTGCCACATTAAGGCCGTCTAGCGCGGATTTCCCAAAGCTTGCTGTGCGCAGCAAGTTGGGTCCCCCCAAAGCTGTGCGCGAGTCTGAGATAATAGTCGACGAGAAGGTGACTAGGCGCACCGAGGAGTACATCGATGAGGTGACCGGCGAGCGTCGCGTAAGAACCGTCGAATACGTGGAGAAGCTGATCGAGCGCGAGGTACCATTGACGACAAACCCTGCTGTTGTTCAGCTGATTACGCACAATTTTATCCCTTGTATAAGAGAAAAAATTTCTTCCCACGGATTGCTCTGAATTCACCATTTCTATGTTCTTTCATTATTCGTTTGTGTAAATATACGTGGCTCCATCATATGCCTTCGGCGTAGAGCTTCGTTGGTCGAGCGCCAGTTAGCAAATACAGTCTTGACTCTTAATTTTTTCGTACGAACATGAGAAAAAAAAATTAACAAATTTAAAACTTAACCTCATAATTACATAAGTCGTTATATTCTTAATTTCGCATTAAAACTATCTAATGGAATTTTGTGCTTTTTAAAAAAAGAGTTGAGTACTGTACTCTGTCAGAAAATTTAATAATTCTTTACTGATTTTTTTTTTACAAATTATTATTTACTTTATTTTTTAGTCGAACATGAAACTAAATTCTAAATATATTATCAAGTTCATTTGAAAAATATTATGAAATTATTGTTATAAAATAATGTTTTCTGGCAGAAAAATTCATAGAAGCGCATTGATGGGCAACCTTTCGAAAACTTTCAATGTGTATATATCTTTTGTGTGCCATCATCACGTGTGACATAATATGTGAACATTTCCAACACAAAAACCACAACAACATTCGCGAGCGTTTCACACTGCCAATATCACCCTTCTATTGAAAATGAGAAAATATCACATATTGTGCATGAAGCATGTGTTTTTCTAAAAATTCTATAACAAATATTTATAACATGGTTTTTGTATCTGATTGTGGGGTCGCTAACTTTGCAATTCTTAATTCCAAGCTTCCGAAACTATCGCCTGGAATGAAAGTCACACTGCCTTGACCGAAATGTCGCGTTTTCAGCAAACACTGACAATCTCTTCTAATCGCTGCGGTACGATGACACATTTATCATGACCTGTTGATTCATTTACCACCAAATCGCTTCGCAATGTCCTGTCACTTTAACACTTAAATCACCAGTTATATATTTTTTTATTTATTTTTTTTTTAATTCACGATTCACATTAGTTTTAGTCAAATATTATAGATTGTTAATTTATTTTTCTGAGATGATGAGAAAGTCCATAAACTAATATATTTTTAATCCTTTATTCACCACATTTAAGAATTTGTTTTTGAGTTTTTGTTATTGTTTTTGTTATCGTAGATTTTGCAAAGTACACGATATTAAAATAGTTATAATATTTACTTGTCGCACTTTTTATTTGCTTCTAAACACGTAATATTTTTATTTATGACCTTCTACTATTTCTACTCAATTTTAGTTTCTAAATAAAGGATTAACAATTTATTAATAATTTATTAATAATAGGTACTAAATAATCTAGACTATAATTTTTTTATAAAAATTATTTTCTTTACATTATTATTCAATTAATAAACTACAGTTGTGAGAATAATCACTTTTACATCTTTAGTTTTAAATTCAAGCTCAATTACTTTTATGAAATATATTGAAAACTACGTGAAATTAAATAAGTACAGAAGTATTCATAACATAAGGAATCATTAGACAAAAGACTTTTAAGTCATCTTGTAGAATTATTTTTTAGTTGTTTTACACATTGTGATAAAATAAAGATTCTTAGAGTTTAGAGCCTTATAGTTCCCAAGTAGAATCGCCTTAAATCTAACCCATAATCTTACAACAAATAAACTTACATTAAATAAATAAAAAAAAAACATAGGTTGAAACGCTTCGTGAGAAGATCATATCTCTGGAGCTGAGCAACCCCGATGAAGAACTAGAGAGCATTACGGGCACCGGGGCGAGCGACGCCGAAAGCGAGAGTGAGGAGCCCTCGAGCTCGGCCCTCGACACCCCGACGATTGAGAAGAGCGAGAACACTTTCGACGGCGTGAACAACCAGACCGGCAAGGAGACGACGGGGACACCGGACGCGACGACGGAAGGCAACGACGACGCGAATAAGAACGACGAGGAGGATTCTAGCAACGTCAACAGCAGCTCGTCTGCGGCGCCCAACAACAACAACAAAAAGAAGAAGCGAAAGCGCTCGAAAAAGGGCCGCCACTGATGGGCCGAGTATTATATATTTATATATGAGGAATGAAATCGCGATTCCGCCCCCCTCCCTCCTTCGAAGAGTATTTTTTTTAATCATTGATTGCGTAACGCTTTCTTCGACTCCACTCCCGACGCTGGAGCGAACGAAAGTTATATACATACGTCCGATATATATATACATAGATACATTGTAAACGTGTGCGCGCGCGCGAGAAGCGAGAATTGATGTCTGTGTCGACGATGGAAGCTAAATACTAACTACTGTCCACTGTGCGGAAAAAGCGTGTGCCTGGTGTTAACCCATTTTTTGTAATAAGAGTGCACACTTTCTATCCTGCCATTAAGTATTTACGATCTATGTAGCGCGTATTAAATAAGTGTTTTTGAGAGAAACGAAAAGCCAGAAGCGTTAATGTGGGACGATCAACAACTGTCAAATCAAAATGAAAGTATTTTCTACTCGACTTTTAAGTATACGTTTATATGTGATAAGTGCGAATCGGATGTAAACATTCCTTTTGTCGTCAGTATCGCGACTTTTCTTTATTTTTTAATAAGTGACACCCACGTGCAGCAAATTTTGTTCTTAATTTAATCGAGTAGTACAATGTCGTTGAGAGATAAGGAACAAGAGACGTACTAAGATGTAAAGTTATTTTGCTATGTCAGCTTGAGGGATTAAGGTAAGAGAGTTTGCTTCGAAAAGCTTCGGCCTTTTCTACTGCAAGCTTATTTTACAAATGTTATTTTATAATCTCGCGTTGCTATCTTTTTATTCTTACACGTTTCTTGTTTATTAAGATGTTCTTTTATGAAAAAATTATGGCAGGACTGCAAAATAATTTTATTTTTTAACGTAAATGAATTCGGTACTACTTATTTGCAAAGTCATTAGTTAGGTAGACGAGAAACTTATGGTGTTATATTATGTGTTTTTGTATCACATAATTGGCTAGGAAGGATAACAGTGTAAATTATATTTTACAGTTGAGTAGTTAGCATATATAAAAAGTTTTTAATAAAATTGTAAGTTTTTTACGCGATTATTGTCACGCGTTTTTAGATTATTTTATTTATTTTATCTTAACTGTTAGGAAATCATGAGTATATAAGTTCGATTTTCTTCGTTCACTTTCTTGTGTTATATAATGACATTAACGTACTGTACCGTTTCAAATTCAAAATCCGAACGTAAACAAGCTTTATCAATCTTTGCGCAATGTGGGACCAATAGCTCAAAGAAAATACACATCAAAAACTTTATTTCTTTTGTACTCCACATTTGTAAAATAGTCCTTTTATGCATTCTTCTCAATTTACAGAAAATAATACGTTAATGTCGTTAGAATCATTCAATATCAGTGCACTCTGGCAATGATCTTTCAAGTATTCATTTGTGTACACTCGCCAACAAAAATATATGGTCTTCTGAAGAAACCGCTCTATATGATACATAAAGGATACCGTTATAAACTATAAAGCAACAGTACATTTCAACGTTAATTGTCTAGCCTGTCGAACGAATCTCAAGAAAGAACGACAGAGTTAATATTTTAATGAGATAAATTTTATTTGTCAACAACAACTTTCATTACCTTATAATGTTAATGTAAAGCGCGCAGATTCTTTTATTTACTGAGTTAAATAATTTTCTTTTTTCTATAAAAATATAAAGCAAAGTTTTATACAAAATATTGATTTATATTGTCTATTTACAATTCAATCAACACCCGACTGTTGGAAAACTTCCATATATACAGATATATTGTGTTTACATTTTGCGTTTCCAAATGTACACACTGTATAGCTATTCATATGGAAGTTTTCTTACATAGCACAGTCTTAATGTGTGACTGATTGCCGAGCGGTGATGTAAGAATTTGTTGTTAAATTAGAAGTGTTTAAGTATTTAGAACGAAAAAACATATATTTATTACAAACAGCTGTATTCTTTATTAAGCAATATTTATACGTTTTGTAATCCTACACATGTGTATTTGTAAGGAAAAAAATATGCAGATAAACATACATTTATTTTAAAAGATAACAGGGTTTGTTACTTATTATTACTATATTATCCTTAAAAAAGCTTATTATCAGTATTTTATTTTTATAACTTAAATCTTTATTCTAATATATCAAATGACTTACATATTATTTTTATTTAAATATACCAGTTTCAATGGCATAAAATAATTTTAAAAAATAAAAAACTATTTTTTTGGAGCAATAATTCCTTCTAGCTGAGTCTGAAAGAGAAGTATATTTAAATTTAGTTGTACAACTACCATATAATAACTTATATAATACCTTTAATTGTTGATTTGTTTTTTTCAAAAATTGAATCTCTTCCATGTGTTTTCTTTCTTCTGCTTCTCGTAATTCAGCAGCCCTTCGTTCGGCTTGTTCGAATTTTTGTGTTAATTCTGCTACAGTTTTCTCTAATTCAGCTTTTTCTATTTCGAGTTTTTGAGCAGCTGCTATTAATTCTTCTTTACCTTGTTCAGCCTTAAATTTTATATTTTTATATAGCAATATATAACAGCTTGAATGAAAATATAAGATTGATAACAAATTAAATATTTATACTTTACCTGCAAGGCTTTTCGCATTCCAAAAGCTATACTACTTTGATATAAAGTTTGATAAGCAGCCATTGTCATTTGGATCTCATCTCTAATTCGAAGTAAAAGCAAACCACGTTCTGCACAGTTGACTGTGACTTGTCGTATGATTTCATCTGGACATGACAGTGTAGTGTTATTCAACTAACCAACCTATTTGGTTCACTTAATAATATAAACAAAGCTTTGTAATGCTCTCATAGACTAAAGCAAAAGAAAGTTTATTTTTGTGTATAATAGAAAAATAATACGTTTACCAAAACATTGTGTATAAAGTTCTCTTCGAACAGGGCAGATTCCAGTTTCTCTAGCTTGTCGTTGCTGCAATCTCATATCTAATTGCTCTTGCAAATTGATAACATCTAATCGAGTTGCTGGTGTACTTGAAATCTAAAAGTAAAATTTCTTTTAATTTCTATTTTGTAATGAAATAAAATATATCTAAAACCTGTTGTTTCCAAATTTGACCATCTTCTTCCCATTCTTTTGGAGGTAGTATTCCATTTAATATTTCAATAGTTTCTTTTCGAACCTCAGCAGGTGTTAAAGTGGTTTGTACTTTACAAGCCGTACCACCTGTCTTACTTGTGGATGGCTCTTTTGTCTAATATTAAAAGAAAATGTATAAAATTATATCACATCCATAAACAATAACCCAAATTTTATAAATAAATACCTTTTCTGGTCGTGTGGTAACCAACATTGGGTTATCATATTTTACTAATGTATCCATTGAAGGAATCATTCTTTCTGGCATTGCTGTAGCCATGATTGTAATTTTTTTGCACTTATTTGAACACAGATAAATTATAAATTTACTTTATAAAAAATTTCATACATATTATTTTATTCTACTATTCTTATTCTCTCATTAGTACATTCATTGAATCCGACAAAAACAAACCTATGTTGCTAAGGAAATATTGATATAACTTAGTAACAATGTGTTTGAAATAAAATGGTATATATATACACATATAATTACTTTAGCTGTTGAATAAATTATTATTGGGATATATCTTAAATGTTACAAAATCATATTTATTTTAAAAATTGTTAACTAAATTAAATATGAAAATATTTATAAGTCAATATAAAATGCCACATTAATTCTTTCATAATTATACATATGAAATTACTATTTACATATTAAAAGTAAATTATTTCATTTGATATATATATAGGCAAATAATGCAAGTAAAAATATTCAATTCATATAAGAAAAAAACATTCAAACTATATTTAATTTGTCTAAACTAATAAATATTACTTTTTTTCTAGTCTGATGTAAGGAATTGAATAAAATAACAAAATAATGTATGAAATCAACAAATATATTTTATAAACTGTACTTATATTACAACTTATTATTTTCTTATCACGTCAGAAAATGGTAAGAGAGTTTTTTAACACTTTATAAAAGAGTATAAAATATAATATTCAAAAAGGTAGCAAAAAGCTAAAATACTTTTCTCATAAGCAACAATCTGCAACTTACAAATTATTTTTGTACAAAAAGTATAAAATAAAATTTAAAAAATTTTTTGTATGAAAATATATTTTGAAGATGAGTTTTAGAGTTCAATATGTTTTTCCATAATTTTAGCTTCGATATCTTTATGTAGTTTTTCAACGTTTCTTGCATGTTTTTTAATATGAGTATCTTGCGTTGCATTAGCAACATAGTCTTTTCCTTTTCTTGCTGCTTCCAATGCTGCTTCAGTATGAAGATGACGAAGTTTCAATAATCTTGTTTCGTAATGAAAAAGTTCTTCCTAAAAATTAGATGATTCAGAATTTTTCAAAAATATCTAAGTTAAATTATTAAATTTTTATAAATGCGAATTATTTTTTACTTTTAATGAAGCCAGTTCTTGAGGTGTGAATTGAGCTTCTTGAGCCATCCTCCAAAGTCCTTGAACTTTAGGTTCTACAAATTCTTTATGTTTTGGACCTTTTGCTGTTATACCCTCTAAGTGATCATATCCACTTCTTACATCTAAATGTTTCTCCCTGAAAAATAAAAACTAATTATATTTTTCAAAATTTAACAATCTAATAATAAAGAGTATAATTTTATTACTTTAGCAAATTAGTTTTAGATAAGTAGTCTTTCTTTTTTCCTGGAACATCATTACTTATTTCTTCTGCATTTTCCAAAGTGTTCCAACTTTCTGGTTTTTCATGGATGCTGTCTATTTTCAGTTAAAAGATACATTAGTCATTTTGAGAAGGAAGTTTTAAATAGCATCCATTGTTAAAAATACTTACTCTCATGCTTCTCTGGATCTCCAGCTTGAATTTCTGATAAGAGACTCATATATTCATCTACTTTGTCTTGATGGTGACTAAATTCTTCTTTTAAAGATTCCAACTCTTCATCTGAAAATTTATTGAACAATTTATTTTAAATCTTTTAGGTCCATTTTCCAACTATTGAACAAAAATATACTTACGTGTGAAACCACCTCTTTCAGCTTTAGCCCATAATTTGTTCAGTCTCTTATCCCTAAATACTTCCTTAGCTACATAATTATTGTTATCTTTATATGGTTTGGGTTTTTTCATAAGTTGAGGATCAACTTCTTCGAAATGTTCCAGTAAATCATAAGTACTCATAATACCTAATAAATTTACCATAATCTAAATTAATATTTAATGTTAATTTAAAAAATTTAAAGATAAAAAGTATTTATATTACCTATTAGTTTCTTGCGTAGTCTAGCCTCCTCTAAACCAGTTTCATCTTTTCCATCAGACTTCATATGCTTAAAAGCTATTTCCTCTTTATCATGAATTCTCAAATCACTGAACAATGATTGCAACTTGGGATCTGTCAATCTCTATAAGAAAAAAAAAATTAGTTAAATATTTGCAGATTACAAAGTCAAATTTATTTAAATTCTTATACAAAGCTTACGTGTTTTGCTTTAGTCCAAACTAAATTAAGTTTGTGCATACGAAAAGGTTTGTCTAGTTCTCTCAATTCCTTAATATGCGTTGGTTGCGAAAAATCCGTTTTACTTTTCGCTTTATTTGCTTCTTTCGAGTATTTGTTTCCTCCCTCGGCATAATGAATAATAAATAATACTAAAATTGCACTAAGCAGACTAGTTTTTTTTAAGGAAGACATCATCGACGATTATCAGATCTATGAGACTCTGCCGCGCTCTGCTTCGTTGTCAATTTTGATGGCAGGATCTGAATCGAAAATTTTCTCGCGTGACTCTGCATGCGTGTGTGTTGAATCGGTGATGTGTTATTCGACCAACCTCGAACCTCCGTAACCTATACCTATCTAGGTGCTCGATAACGATAGTCGATAACTTGAGGATGCGCGCTTGTGGAGTTGGGGCTTGTAGAGACTAGTGTATTCGGCGCGCTACGCGCGCCCTCTGTTCTCCGTTTCTCGATTCCGTTCGAGTTTCGATATATGGATTCGAGATCGAGAATACGCTCGA